>CAKKOB020000149.1:69121-80345 GCA_918844115.2 Phlebotomus perniciosus | reverse complement strand
AAAGCTATAAAAAAGCTTTAAGAAAATATGTGAAAGCTTTCAAGAATTCTCAAAAGATTAGCGAGAGCTTCAAAAGCTTTAAAAATATCCGAAAGCTTCCCAAAATTTCTAGGTTTTTTGGTTAAATGCTCGTAAATTTCAACAGTGTTTTACAGGAATTTTAGAGGTTTTTCAGCTGATCAAGCTTATATTTTTCAAAGTTTTGATATTTCCTTTAAAGCACCTGGAATTTTCAAACAGCTCTTTAAGAATTTTAAAGCTTTGGAAAACTTCCCAAAGTGCATGTTCTTCCTTGACAGTTCTCAATATTACTTGACTTAGTAGCACTTCCACTCCACTTCCAAAAGCTTTCGCGCACTTCCATTCAAATGTACACCATTTCTGATCATAATATCTCCCCCTTGGGTATGACGCAAGTCTCTACTTTATTAACTGTATTCGAGTTGGCATTATCTGTAAGAATTCCACGTTCGCAATCTAGGATTTCCACTCACTTTTTTAAACTCACGAATAGAGCGATAAGTCTCATATTTTGGTTCTAATTGGCTGATCTTGATTATGATGAGCTTTTTGAGAAAATACATTACCTAATTGCTTAGACTTAGAAAATATTCAGAGAACCGTGAAAATGTCAAGAAAGTATATGAAATTTTGGACTTCCATCCCGAATTGGCTTCGGCATTAAACTGACCAACTCAATCGCTTTATTTTCAACCTTTTGGAGTTTTTGAATGTCGCATAGAAGTATCATGTGCGAAGGCGAAATGAGACGCATTTTCTGCAAGATAATCGCTTAAATGGAAAAGAGGACTTAATTTGGATTATGAGTTTTTCTCCTTCAAGAACTTTCACTTTTCCAAACGACAAAGACAATCCATAACCTCGGTGTGATTTTTTTTTCTTCTCCTTGAGAGAGCAAAGAGATGCGTAGAAAAATGGGTCGGTGGGTGGGAAAAAAGGATTATAGGTATACTTTTGTGGGTAAGAAACTTGAGATAAAATCCGATTAAAATATTCATTTTTCTTCCTCACTTTTTTTTTGTCTGTTTTAAATTACACAAATTGGTTTTCCTTTTATTTAATCCATATTTCTCTGTCCACTTCTGGGTCTATAAATGTGCCTTTCTCAGCTTTCTTTTCTTCCTTTTGTCTCAGGATTTTTAAATAAATGGGAAAAAAATGATGAGAGTGAGAAATAAATTCACTGAGAAATTTCAACAAGAAAATTATGTCTATCAATATCCAATGATATTCTTCCTAATAAAATCCTTTCATCATAATATTATCGTAAAAAGTATCGTTTTCCAATGTCGAAGTTCTTGGTTCATACACTAACATTTTTTTTTAATACTTTCTTTTTAATTATAAATTAGAATGATTTTCCAATTCACTATACTTTTTTTCTCTATAAATTTCTTTAAGTTTTCTTTTGTTTTACTTATTCATCGCGTATAAAAAGACTTTTCAATATTTTTTTCTTGATTCTTTTACTTCACGTATAATAATAAATTCATCAATTTTATCCATCGATAGATTTTTAATAGGCAAAATTTAAAGATTTCATTTTAAAAATAATCTTTCTCCCTTTTTTTGGAACTCTCTCTCTCTCTCCAAAAGTCGTTAAAATATTTCACATTCTTTTTTTTTTCTTTCCCATCTTGATTTTTTTTAATCCTCGAATAAATCAGTTAATTAAATGACATGTTCGTTCAGTACACAAAGCAATTTTTTTAAATACATTTTTTTTCTCGCGGGAGAATTCGCTTATTTTTCATCTCCAAAGTTTGAAATGATTCTTCTCGAGTGAGTTTTTTTTTCTTAGTGTGGAAGGCAATATTTTAAATACATTCATTATAACATGTAAAAGTATTTGTTTCATTAGTTTTTTTTATCCTCTTCACTTATTGATTTAAATATATTTTTAATTTTTTTTTGCTTTTACTCAAAGAAGAGAAAATGCCACGTGTTTAAAGCTATTAGGAAAAATGTGTTATTTAAATGCATTTTGTAGAGACACAAAAAAAAGAAAAATTGCGCGAAATTTACATTTATTAAAAAAAGGCAAATATAATATTGCAAAAAAGCAACATTGTATAAAATAAATAATATTGTTTCATCATTATTTCATATGAAATATTGCAAAAGAAAGGAATCTATATATTCATAAATCTTTCTTGACTTGACTTTTTAATCTCAAGACAATTTTAATACAAATATTTTACTTTTTTGTGCTTCTTTGTTGCCAACGACTATTTCTGGGTTATGTTTTCTGTTTAATCTCTTTAACTATGTTTTGTCACAAAAATTATTTGTTTTTTAAAAAAAGAACGTTGATTTTCCTCCATTTTGGATTACTTATTGTGCGACAAACATTAATAATATTTCTCTTTTTTTTATTAAAATTCTTCTTTAGAAACACTTATGAATTATTTATGTGTATAATTTCACTATGTTTATTATTTTATTTCTCAAAGACTTTTAAATTATTTCTGGCATTTTTTTCCACCACATTCAATATTTCAATTATTGTTAGAGAAATTGTCCCTCTCTGACTTTCCCATTTGAAAGGACATTTTTCCCATCTTATTTTCCTCCTCTATTTTTAATTTTCTTTTATATTCACTTTGGTAGCATCTTTATTTAACATTAACTTGCAAATTTCTTTATTCATCTTCATTTTTGCAAAGTGTGCTTGTCGTGTTGTGTTTTTTTTTCTAACAGTTTCCAAAAGTTCACAATGGAATTCTTCCTCTTTGGCACAAGCCACAAAAAACAATTCAAAACTTCTCGCCGTTACTTTTACAGCTCTCTCAGACTTAAGAATTGGGACGATTGGGACAAAATATAACAAAATATAACTGGAAAGCAACTGGAAAGCGAAAGCTATCACTGTTAATATCGTAAAATATCGCTTTCTGCTTGAAATTGTGCTAAAAATCACTTTTTACTGCTTTAAAAAACTCAAATAGGCGTTTTAAAACAAATGAAATGTAAAATAACAACCAAAATAAGCTAAATATTGCGTGAAGTGGAAGTTTAGACGCCATCTTGATTGATAAATAGCTATTCCAGTGGCTTCCAGTGTCCCATTTTCAATATTCCCCAAGTCTGACAACCGAGAAAAACTGTCCGAAATTCGGAATGCAATGAAAAACTCATATAAAATGCCTGGAATTTTGCATTCTCTCCCACTAAACATTTATTTCAGGTTTTTTACTGCAAAATTCTGCAAATTTTTCAAACTTTTCCGCTTTCTCTCTATTTTTTCAGCAATTGCAATGCATTTAGCAAAAGTATATAGTAATATTTACTAAATTATTTCATTTTATTATTTTATACTGTTGTTGTTCTCTTTATGATTTATGTTGTATAATCGCTTTTTCTTTCACTAATACAATAAAAAATTCTAATAATTGGTGTTTCTCGTTTTTTTTTTTCACTTAATATATTTTTTACGAGGAATTTTCGGTGTTTCATACTTTTCAAGTTTTTCTTATCTCTTTCTTTTTTTTTTACTTTAGAACATTTTTAGGCTTCCGTTTCGGCGCCTTTAAGTCGTAGTCTGGCAAAATCTTCAAAAATTATATCATCATCGGCACCACCACCAACATCATCTCTGTTATTAAAGAAAATTCCAATAATTAGATTTTTTTCCTCCCCTAGAATCTTATTACTTACCCATCCAGTTGAATAAGATTTGTTGTCGGTACCTCTGGATCGGCATTCTCGGAATTGTTCGTGGCTCCCTGACTCTGAGACCCTTTCTCACCGGCTCTATTTGGTGATCGACTCGTGATGATGGGATTTACGTCCTCCTCCTCTGGTTTCGGATGCATAAGAATAAACGGTAATTCAGCCACCAGATCTCTGTTATATAAAAAAAATCCCTCTTCAAGTGTCAATTTTCCTGAATCACTGCACTCCCTCTTACCCGCCAAGAATGGGTCCGCCGATGCACAGCTTCACCTTCACCTTGTACTGCACGATAATACCCAGATTCTCCCTCTGAGTGGGATCAGCAATTCTAGAGGTGAACGGCAAATTACACAGAAGGGAGGATATTAGAGAAGATGTCATCTCTCATTTCATTCAATTTGCTCTCTTGGCTCTTCAAATTTACTCCTTTTCACCTTCTAAGTTATTCATTCTACACATCTTAGCAGACTTTACTAGACTACCGTGTCAAAGATTCTAAGTTAATGAGATGCTCTCTAATTTAATTTTATCACCTTTACAGAGACATAGTTTTTGTTAAATAATGCAAAAGAGGTAATGAATATCATTCAATAAATTAAAAAATTAAACATTTCAACTACGAAATATGCCGCAAAATTCAAAATTTTCAGTTTGACATCCAAAAAATTCGATTGACTGCAAAATAGTACTCGAATTTTCGAAATTTGTCAAAGCAAATCTCTTTCATAATCAATTGCTAAAACTGACGAAAATCATTTAAGCCATTTAATTACCGCATTAAATTTAGATTAATCTTAATTTTGTCGATGTGAAACAACAAATACAATCCAACTTTGCTAGATGGAATTGAATTGATGGATTCAATTTGTCCCACTTGTCCCAAAAATTCGTAGTTGCATTAAACGTCTAAACTAACCTCATTCTATGCTAGAAACACACTGTTCTCGACTTCTAGCTGAGAATTTTCATTAGATATTCAGTATTTCTGGACAAAAAAAGAGATGCCAAGTTTAGACTTGGCGGAGTGCCACGACACGTTGCGTTTAGAGGGGAGGGAGTTAGTGGTATGATAACGTCTGTTGCTTTTTTGCCGAATGGAGTTTGAAGAAATTCTTTTAAATTTTTTAGAACTGGTCTAAAAGTGGTCAAAAGTGTTGGAAATTCAAAGACCTTTAAAATGAATACCCACATGATGGGTTCAGGGCGAGTAAAACCCTTGAAAAGAGAATTTCAAATATTCGACCTTGAAAAACAGTTACACGGAATGTATGGAGGTCATTGGCATGTATGGACGAAAAGTGCGCCTAGTGAATCTACAAAACATATGTGAAAATGAAAAAAAATTGTTAAAACCGTTTTCGAGATATACCAAAAAATCATGTTTTTATAGGGGATAGGGGGGCCTTTTAGAAAAATGAAGGGCCTGGTCCTGATCCCAGGGTCGACTTTAGGGAGAGGGGTCCCCCGAAGATCTGAAGTCTCTATCTGCTACCGTTTGGCCTCCAGATCAATAACGTCAATAACAGACGGATAATCGGATAAACGGATAAACACAGGCGGATTGCAGTATTGCCATTTTTGTGTCGTGGCAATCAAATCTTAAAATGAGAATCACATGATACTTTAAAACTCATTTTCAACACCCTGAAACAGTCCCAGGTTGCTGAATTTTTTAGTTTAGAGTTCATGATCGAAATTATTTCCAATTCCTTTACGTTTTGAAGAAGGAATCTTCCTTTTACACTTCTCGTCTTTAACTTTTTTTTAAAAAGACACAAATATCTCTTGTAAAATTTGTTTCGCAACATTTGTCATCAAAACAAGTATAAAATGAGGTTATGCTACTTCGAATTCTTTTCCCACGCTCTGAAATTTTTTGTGACAAGTAAGACAGATTGAATCCAATATTCTTATATCGACAAAAATATGATTTATGCAGCGATGGTCTCATGTATTTCCTATGAAATACATGAAAATATTTTTCGCGTCAAAGTGTTTCCACGAGAAATCTGCAGGTTTGCTGAATAAATCAGCAAGTTGTGCTGAATATCCTCCAATCTAAATAAATTTCGATCTATTCTCGCATGGAAATATTCATTTGGATTTCATTTTACGCGGAAGGTAAGTATACTCGAGTTACAAAAAAGCGAAGCACAATGTTTGTATGGAGAAAATTTATTAATTGGAATGTTTTGTTGGATTTGTTTGAAGCATAATGCTCTCTAAAAGACCCTTGTATGCTCTTTTCAAAGCCTCTGAATTCCAAATTGCAGTTTGAAAAATAAAAGGTAAAATTTTTATTGGTCGAAATTTAGGAAAACCTGCAAAATTTTTATAATAATAAACCTACAAACTTTCTAATGGAAACCTTTACCTAACATTTAAAAAAAAAGTTTATAATAATTAGTTGTTAGTCAGAAACTCCATAATTTGCACATAAACAAGTTCCACGAGCTTGAAAAATAATATTGACAAAATTCATTTTTTTCCCACGAAAAATGCAAAACTTTCTCTCAGTGCTTTTTATTGAATTTCCTTCTATTATTATTATTATCCTGAAAACACAACAAAAACTTTATTGTGAACGTAATTACTCAAATTAAATTTAATTAATTATATGTTTCAAATGGGCATTTAATTGCCTTTTTTTATGTGTCGCTTTAAAATGATTGAATTCATCACGCCTGTGAATTAAAAGTCAACATGCACTAATTTACATAGATTAAAAGGTGTTTGGGAAGTGGCAAAAATTAGTGAAAACTGTCAATTGCATGCCAATTAATTTATTAGTATACCTAAAGGCTGTTAAAGCATAATTGTTGAGCAAATTCAATAAATAAATATTACCTATACGGTCCATCGACAGACGTGCGAGACCTATACATGTTGGGGGGGAATTCAACGCCAAAATAAATCAAATTTCAGTGGATAGAAAACGAAATTGTTTGTTAGCCATACAAAAAGTCATCGATAATTGAATTCTTCTTGATTTACTAAAGAAAAGGATTCTTTTCTCGGCATTTTGGCTCTTTCTTTCTCCTGTCATTTTTATTTTCAACTGGATGTGTAAAGCTTTTGAGCTTTTGTCAATTCTCCTATTTGTTAAAGGATTTTTTTTAGTCCCTTTTGATATTTTTTTTGCTCTTCCTCTACATGCGAAAACCCTCAATTCTCGGAAGAGCATTTTTTACATCGCATCATTGTGGAAATTGTGTGCGGGTGAAAACCATTGAGAATTTATTGTGTAATTGGAAATTTCAGATAGAGAATATTGTAACATTTCAACATTTTGCGGGGAGGAGACCAAAAACTCCACCATCCCAGCCTCATCACTGACCATTTTCCCACTGATTCTCTCTCATCAGATAATTCAGTAAATGGTCAGAAGAGGGAAAAAGGGAGACAAATCAACCCTTTCTCTGCTTTATTCCTCCTTCAACCCCCCCCCCATATGGTCTGATTTTGTCATTCAAATGGCAAGGAGACGTTTCTGTGCAAAGATTGAAAGGATAAGCTCGGTGAAACCACCATAAAAAGAATAAAAATGAATTTGTACAAATTATCTTTCCTTTCTCTCGTGTCTAGAAAAATAATGAGAAGAGGGTTTTGACGTGATTTTTTTCAACTGATTGCAATGATTTAAGGACTGTTGTATACAAAGAAAAATTTGAAGTCGGAAAAGTCAGTCAAATCAGTCTGAAAGATTGTCAGTTGAGCTAATTTGGCACAAATTCTGACATTTTAGCAATTTTTAGTGAACTTACCGAATTTTAAAGAAAATGCCGGCAAAGTTTCCTAACTTCAGGCGAATTGAACAGAAATAAGTTTTATTTTAGTCAAACTCTCTTAGTATTAGACCAATTCACCAGATTTTAGGCAAATTTTCCAAAATTTAAATAAATTTAAGATGAATTCGCCTAAGTTTAGACAAATTTTCCTATATTTAGAAAAATTGATTACAAATTCGCCTGATTTTAGGCAAAATTTTCAACTTTTAGACAAATTCTCCAGATTTCAAGATAATTTTCCGACTAATTTCGGACTAATTAGCCCAATCTTAGGCAAATTATCCTATTTTAGACAAATTGATTACAATAGAATTTTGGCGAAATTTCCAAACCTTAGACAAATTTGTTGAGACAAAATGCAAGAAAATTTTAACAATTTTAGACAAATTCGTCACCTTTTAGGCGAAATTTCTAATATAAATTCGCCAAATTTTTGACAAATTTGTCAAACTTTAGGTTTAATTTAAATACAAATTTGTTTATTTTAGGCAAATTATCCAAATTTTAGAAAATTTTGCCGAACTTTAGGATAATTTTACCAATTAAAAAAAATGGAAGATATTTGCCTAATTTTTGACAATCTTTTTCTTACCTTTAGGCAAATTTAAGAGAAACTGGGTCTGATTTTAGGCAAAATGTGGGAAAAAAACTCTTTAACCTTTCTTAAACAAATTTTCGCAAATTTTACACAATTTCTGCTGATTAAAAATTAGAGATTGAGTTATTTCAGTGAAATTCAGACAAAATTTGCGCCCCTAATCGTTCTTATCCAAACAAATCTTGCACCTCATCGTTTAATTTAGGCAAAATGTTCACGTTTTTTGCTTGATGTCCCATTTTTTGCGTCTACAGTCCTTACAAGCATCATAATCAACGGATATTTATAAAAATATGTAGAACAGTCACTTGAAAAAGCTTATTCAACATTTTCAAGCTTCTGCACAAGGGCAAAAACCCCTTAATTGGAATGCTCAACAAAAAGAAATATAAAATTCTTCTTTTGTGGTAATTTTGGTAATTTAGATAAAATAATTAATTTTGTATTAAAATAAAATGAAAAAAACACACACACACACAGATAAATTAAAAAAAAATTGATTTTGATGGATTTTGCTTGAAATTTTTGGCATAAAAATTTTTCAATAAAGAAAATTCACACAAGAATAAACTTACAGAGTACTCGAGGCGAGATTAGTGTCCTCATGCTTAAGTTGTCCATCAAGTGCCAGACCCCATTTGTCCTTGTTATTGGCCAAAAGTGGTGTCAATTGGAAAACTTTGGACAATGTAAAGCCCGGTGCCACTTGACATCCTTCTCTTTAAGATGATGATTTCGTCCGGAGGAAAAGAGAGACTCTTTAAATTTTTCATTTCAACTCTTTCTTTTTGGATCACTTCTTTGACTTCTTAAATAAAATATGGTATTGGAAAATTCATCAAACAACCGTTCTTGCCTGATGAATGTATTATCGCATTCTGGGGGAAGTTTTGGGTAAATTCGGTCTGAGAGAAAAATCAATTTTAATTGCTTCATTCTTTTCGAGCTCGTTACTTTTTCCATCAGTGAAAGAAAAACCTCATAAAAAGAATATAATAAAAAAAATAGAACGAGAGAAAAAAATTCACTGTGATTACTTTTCTCATCCTTTCTCGCCTCCCATCCCCCAACTCCTGCCTTTTCTTGCTCCCCTTTTATGCCTTTTGCATTCTATCAACCACCACCAATGTGCATTTATGGGTTAAGATGAGGAGAATAAAATACATAAATTAAAAAAATACCATCACTAAGTATGTAAGAAAAAAGCCCATCAAAATTCTATATAGCACAGAAATAGAGCCCCTCTCTGAGATATTCGTGCACAATTCTCTCTCTATCTTACAATGTGCTCGAGGCCAAGTTGGTGTCCTCATGCTTCAATTGTCCATCCAGGGCCAGTCCTCGCTTGTCCTTATTGTTCTTCAACAGTGGCTTTACCGTGTACACTTTCGAGAGCGTAAATCCCGGACTGACTACATTATCCCTGAATTATTTCACATCAAAAACAGATAAAATGTCAAAACAAAAAATAAAAACAGCAAAAAAATCCTCCTTCAAAAGACGCAATTATTGGGATTTTTCTTTCCTTTCTCATATATGTAACCAGGAAATACCATAATAAATAAATAAATAAGTAAATAAAAATACAACCAACAATAGACTTGTGCAGTTTTTTCTCCTCACATCTTCTCGTCTTCTTCCTTCACCAAACATAATTCCTTCTTTATTGTATTGACAGAGAATTACTTTACTCTCTCTGGAAAAAAAAAGTCCTGAGATTCACTGAAATCGAATTTTATTCTTAACCCCCACATCTCCAATTCCCCTCCCCCCGCATAACACAGAATGTTGTGTTTATATTGTCTGTTGTAGTTTTATTACAACTTTAACTCCCCCGCGCGCAAAACCAACCTTGTGCGAATAGGAGTTGTAATCGAAAGAAAAGCACCACTGGGGGAGCATCAAATAAAAGATTCAACATTTTTACGATGATAGAGACCAAGAGAAAAAATATCAAGGAGTTGTGGAAAGTAATTCATCATTTTATGAGGAAATAAAAAGAAAATTGTATATAGAAATTGACTGGAAAATGATAATTCTTAAGCAGGACTAGAATGTCCATTCGTGAGTGCTCTAAATATTCTGAATATTTGTTTGAATTTTATTGCACTAGAAATAGAAAAAATGAGTAGTCTATAAGAAAATTATTGTATCTTCTGCTAGAATTTAGAGATTTTCTGCTAGAAATTGCAAATTACATTCTCTCTTGTATTTTAGTAATAAAAATTTTACAGGAATCTCTAAATTTTATCAAATTTCTGCTATAGAAACTTACACTTTTCTGCTAGAAATTGCTGATACTTGTAGATTCTAGCAGAATCTGTGAGGACCCAGAAATTATTAGTGGATTTCCAAGATTCATTGTGAGAACATTTTTATAGTGGAATTCTTACAGATTCCACTATTGCGATCGTCACAAAATACCAAAGTCATCAGACTTTAATATGTTGTAGCTTATGTCGAGAGCTTTCTAACGAGGTGTTCCACAAGCCTATCCAATACCGGAAATACCGTTTTAGCTAAAAATTGTCTTTCGGTCCATTTTGGTCATATCTCCCGTTCTATGGGCCCGATTTCGGTCATTGAGCGCTCGTTGGAAAGGTCTCACAAAATGATACAATTTCTTAGAACATTGGAACTTCGTCAGACCACCGCTAGTTTCGTTAAAATCAACATGAAATTTTGATATATTTAAAATTGTTTAGATTTATTTAAAATGTTATAGATTTTCTTGGAATTTTAATTTGTTATAGCCTAGGCCGAGACCTTTCCAAAAAGATATTACACAAGTCTCTACAAATACCGGAAATACCGGTTTAGTTAAAAATGGACTTTCGGTCCATTTTGGTTATATCTCCCGTTCTATGGGCCCGATTTCGATCAGAGGGTCCTCGTTGAAAAGGTCTCGTAAAATGCTACAATTTCTTAGAACATCGGAACTTCGTCAGACCACCGCTAGTGGCGCTAAAATCAACATAAAATTTTGATTTATTTAAAATTGAATATCTCCGAAGATCTGTTATAGATTTTCTTGAAATTTTAATATGTTGTAGCCTAGGCCGAGAGCTTTCCAACGATATATTACACAAGTCTATCCAAATACCGGAAATACCGGTTTAGTTAAAAATGGACTTTCGGTCCA
>CAKKOB020000149.1:54092-69021 GCA_918844115.2 Phlebotomus perniciosus | reverse complement strand
GACTCGGTGTGTCGATATCCGATGATCGACATTCGAACTGTCAGTCGTGACTTGCATGATGGCGACGCCGGGCGGGTGACGAGAATGTCACTCAGCTCGGCGCAATTTGGGGCTCCCTATTCATGGGGGCTCCAACAATATATATATATTATATATATATATATTCATTCATTCATTCATTCATTCATTTATTATAATAAATATATATATATAAAGTAGAATGTGCATATCTGAATTGGCCAGATCACCCCCAAACCATCATATCTCGACCGGACGTGACCTCAGGAGTCCGAAAATACCCATCTCCAAAATGTGTGTGTGTGTGTTCCTAACGTCATCACGGCCAAACCGCTGGACCGATCGAGCAGATTTTTGGTAAGGGTATTGAGGGTACTTCAGGTCGGGTTCTAGGCTGTAGGCCATCTGCCCCCTCCTCCCCCTTTTGGTACCTCCCAAACAAATTTATAATACAACGTTTTTCGACAATTTTTACATTTTCACCACTAAGACACAGTACTATCGGGTGGCGATGTATGGTGGGGTTGGTCGGGGTAGGGTTGTTATGTAAAATATTATTATAACCCAAAATTGTAAATGGGTCGCGCAATTGCCAAATATGCACGACATAATTGGCAATTGCGCACCCATTGATATTTATACTTTGTAAATGACTCTTGGAGTCTTAGTCTTGTTTTAAGCTTCATTAAAGAACTACATTAAAATAAAAGAAGTGTTTGTACTTGGACCTTTCATCACAGATTTCCCATGACAATAAAATCAGTCTTTCTAAAATCTTCATACGTGAATCATCTAGACTAAACTTCATCTAAACTTCAAAAGCGAATCATCTAAATAAAAATGGTAAGTTTTTTTTATAATAAATTATTATTTATTTTTTCCCATTTTTCACTCATTTTCGAGCTCATCCCTTGCGGGGCTCACGGAAATGTAGCAAGTTTATTAATAACAAACATTTTATTCTCTCATTCTCATATAGGCAAATCTTCGTGAACTGTTTGAGGAAGTGAGGAGGGAATTTCAGCCCAAACCCGCACTCTCCGTGACTAAACTCCCTGAAAATCAATTTTTTAAAATCCTTTGGATGGAAAAAAAACACCATATACATATTCCACTATTCCGTTCGTCACAAAATACTAGGACTCCCTACTAGGCGGATGACCGGAAAAACCGGTTTTTCCGGCCGGCCGTCCGCCGGAGAATTGTTATAGCGAGAGAACCATTTTAGATAGAGAGTTGCGGTTTTCGGCAAAGGTACATAAGTGGGGGTAAATTACAAGATGGCGCTATAGTCGACCTCCCCCCACTCCTCCGTCCGCCATTTTTAAAAGTTTGAAATATTCTTTTTAAGATATCTCCGAAGACCTGTTAAAGATTTTCTTGAAATTTTAATACGTTGTAGCTTAGGCCGAGAGCTTTCCAACGATATATTACACAAGTCTATCCAAATACCGGAAATACCGGTTTAGTTAAAAATTGTCTTATGGTCATATCTCCCGTTCTATGGACCCGATTTCGATCATAAGGTGCTCGTTGGAAAGGTCTCGCATAATGGTACAATAATTTGAAATATCTGAACTTCATCAGACCACCGGTAGAGGCGTTTAAGTCATCATGAAAATTTTAAGATATTTAAAATTGAATATCTATGAATAAATGTTATATATTTTTTTGGAATTATAATTTGTTATAGCCCTGGCCGAGACTTTCCAAAAAGATATCACACAAGTCTCTACATAAATCTGAAGCTGAGATAAACCGGTTTTAGTTTGAAAGCGAGTGGCAATCCTAGATTGCAAACGTGGAATTCTTACAGATTATGCCAACTCGAATACAGTTAAAATTAGATTGTGGGCAAAATTAGGAAGATAGATAGATACTTATATTTTTCTTAACTAGAACTGATAAGGAAAAGAATTCCATTGGGATTTCCAGTGGACTGTTTCACATTTCTTTACGTATTCCAGGAATTCTCCGCAAGTCTCTATCTATGGTTTTCTCGCTATAACAATTCTCCGGCGGACGGCCGGCCGGCCGGAAAAATAAATTTTTGGCCACCCACTTGATCAGTGAGACTCAAGACACCCCCCTATGGCATTCTCAGACCGGTCTGATGACTTTGGTATTTTGTGAAGAACACAATAGTGGAATCTGTAAGAGTTCCACTAAAAATCAATTGACACAAAATTGTTCCAAATTTACTCTCCAAATTTAACTGCCTCTTGCATGAATGACCACTTGTCCCTCTGTGCTTTGGTAACTCTTCAGCAATTTTAACATTTGAGATTCCACAACTTCAAATGGCAAACTCTCAAATGGTGGGAAATTTTCTACGGTTAATCGAGTAACTGCACCCCAGCAAAATTTTTATTAGATATTTACATTTTTAATTTTATTTCGAAGATCAACTTCAAAAAAAATCTAAAAATTTAAGGTCTCACAATAACTCTGGGAAATACACTTCTGGTACGACTTTTCATGTATATCATGACATACGGCGAAGCTCATGATAAGACTTTCATAATATTCTTTTAGATTATTATAAATTCTCTGGAATTTGTCGTATATAATAATACTGTCAAATTTCTGTTAACAATCTCTTACAGTTGAAGGCTCAATCATCAAATTTCCACCAGAGATCAGTCTTTTTACTTTTCTTGAAATAACAGAAATATCAAATTAAATTTCCCAGAAAAAGTTTAAAATCCTAGCTAGAGCAAAAAAACATTCAACTGATCATATTTTTTTTTTTTTTTTCAATTCATGAAATCCATGAAATCTCCTGATTTGACTGAATGCATCTTTTTTCCTCTTCAATTATTTTTCTTCGAGTTTTTTTTGTGTTGTTAAAATTCTGCAATATGTGTAGCAGTGACTGAAGTGGAGATTTGATGATTTTCCACTGAAAACTACAATCAAACAGCAAATCGGTTGACTGACTCATCCTGTGATACACATTTTTTTTCGTCAGAAATCAATTTATTTCAGGTAAAATCCAGAAATTCCTTGAATTCGCTCCCAAATACCGAATCCAAATATAGACACAATTATTTGATAAAATCCAGCCAATATACCGCGAAATGTTTCTTTCTATATTTTACCATGGGAAAATTCCCGGAATTATTGCTTAATGACTAAGAGTATAATAAATAGAATTAATTGCCAAATTATTTCCACATTTCCATTGATAATGAAAATAGCATCCAACCCAGAGAGAAAGAGAACATCAATGCTCAAAGGAGATTCAGCTATGGCAACAAATTGATAAAAACCGACGTCTTGCATAAATAATGATCTCTGTCTGTTGCAGAGGAGGCATATAGGACATTTCTCTACTCTTGAGAGTTCAAGACTCTCAATCACAACATAAAATCTAGGGCTCTTCTTTTCATTCGCTTCAGAGATTCTTCGCCTTTTCTATTATATATCTCTCCTCTTTAATTTTTCCCTCTCCCTCCAAGCATCAATAAAGGAAGGAAGTTTTGTTTGTGAAGAAGATGGATAAATGAGGAAGAAATTATTGATAAAATTTTTATATACTCACTCAGATTCCACTTCTGCCACTGTACATTTGTATTGAGCTGTCGAGAATAAACAGATATCTGCAAACTGCCTCACGGTAACTTTAATCTTCTTCACAGTCCTATTGGAGTTATTGGCAACATGAACATTCACCGATATCGTCTCACCATGATGATACAGCTCCTTGTCGAGACTCGCCTCCAGGTGGATCTTATTTGGTTTCATCATAAACTCCTTGCTCACTTCAATCGACGGCTGTTCACCGAGCTTCGACGGCGCATACATGATCTTACGAATGGCAAGCCGAACAGAGTTCCGCTTGTGCGGCTTGTCATCCTGACTCTCACCCACAAATGCCTTCAGCTCATAATCCACCCCGCACGGCTTCCCTGTGTCCCCAGGCGCCGGCTGCAGCGACACCGACGCCGGACAATGGGGTGGCACTTCGAAGTAGAAGGGGAATGCATAGGGGCCCAATTTCTTGATCAGTCGCTCCTGCAGCCTCGTCAGCGGACGATCACTGCCAGTTGACGGATATATCTGAGAGCGCAAAAGCCAAAAAATTAATTTTGCGCTGCAAAACATGCCCAAAATTTGAACTCACTTGTTCTGACGCTAAATACAAATCTTTCCGGAATGTCAGACCCAGAACGTCCAAATCCTCACGTCCATACCGGAAGGCGGCCAGAACGTGACCAAACACCTTCCTATCCTTCACATAATCCGGATCAATGAGCACCACCCCGTCGATTGGATCCACATGGGTGATGTGATCGACAAAGTCTCGCTTTCCCAGATAAACCGTTATTTTGCCATTTGAAGAACTCTTCTTGAAAACTCTATAAGCGAAAAAGCAAAATTCGGAATAAAAAAATTACGGAAATAGATTTCCTTTCCCTTTTTCTATTAGACCAGACTTTTTGCGTAAAGCTTTTAAAATCTAATAATTTTCATTGTGGTTCTGTTTCATTTTTTTAATCTTCTTGAAGATCGCGTCAAAGCTTTGAAAATTTTAGAGAGCTTTTAGTGATATTTCATAAATGTTTTGTTTTGTTTTTAAGACATGAGTGTTCGTAAAATATTGCTTTGGTTGAAATTTTTGAGAACTTTTCCTTAAGCATTTTTCGAAAACGATAGTAAACAAAATAAAATTTATGGGATGAAAACACTTCGAAGCTTTCAAATTTCGGAAAAGAATGGGGAGCTTTACAAGAATATCTTTCACGAAAATGCTCATTGCATTTTCACACTGGAAAGCCATAAAATTTTTATCGAATTATCAGTCACTTCAACATTTTTGAGAAATTATCCAATAAGAATTTTCCCGAAAAACTCAATACAATTGCGAGTGAAAAGCTCTTAAGTATCTATCTATACTGAAGGTCATTTTTTGGTTTTTTTCTTAATTTGAAACTCCTCTATTGACTTTTCTGAAGAGAAACTTATTGAGAAAAAAAATAAGCTTGGATATGGGAATCCCAGCTAACTATTGCCATTTAATAGCAGCTTTATCAATGCAATGATATAAAATATATGAAAATAATTAAAAATAAACGTTTTCGTGAAATTTTAAGACATTTTTAACTTTTTTGGTGGTAAATCACGTCAAAGAATGCAGAAATTAGTTCGAAATACTCAGTTTTGATCGGAATTTTCGAATTATTCCCATTATTCGCAATGATCTCGAATATTTGTACTCACAATCTTATTTTGTCAGGTTTTTCCGACTTGGAATTTGAACAAAAAGATTGAATCATAAAACATTTACATATCTCCATAATATCGACTAGAACTCCCCGTGACGCACTTTTCATTCAAGAATAAAGCAAATATCTAACAATATTGAATCTCAAACTGATTACCTATATTTGACAAGCGTGCTATTCTGCGTGCAAGTTTTTCTTGTTATTGAAGAGATAAAAGTTTTTTGGTATTCCTGCTGAAAGAATTCAAAGATCTAAAAGATTAGTATTCTCCAATCTTTTGAGACCTTTTTGAAAGTCTACAAAATCGCTATAAAAGTTCTGCAATTCCTGCCGAAAGAATTCTTTTTTCATTTTGAAGCTCTCCATACATTTTCTTGTAAACAAAAAGTGAGTTTTGAGGTGCTGTCAAATCTTTTACCAACTTGTGAAGAAATTATTGCCACTGAAATGGAACAAATTCTCGCTGTGACCATTTTTTTGGATGTTTGCGAACCCCAAAATTCTCTCCAATCCTTTATAGCTTTTTCAAAAGTTGCTCTTAAAAGTCCTTTGAGCGAGAATTGCAAATATTTTTCAAAGGGAAAAAGATTTTAAAAGAAAGACAAGAAATATAAGAAAAACTTGCACGCGGAATCGCAGCCTCATAATAGCTTTTATGATCAAAAATCTAATGTAGTAATGAGTACGACATTATTTGTACTCAAAATTGTTAAAGCGGCAATAACATTTTATTCTTGGGATTACATTGTTTATTATTTAATTATGGCTTTTTTATTGGCCCTAACATCTGTGTAGATGGTGTAGATAGACGCTTTTGGTAGACGATTATCAAAAGTAATATAAACAACGTCATTACTTTTTCATCAAAATTAGGCTTTTTATAAAAGCCTATTCAGCATAATTCAATTATCTTAAATTTATTACTTGCTTATGCCATAGAGCAAAGCGCGTAGAGTAAACGTGTAAGTCTAATTTTTATCGAAATACTATCTTCAGCGGTCACTCGAGAATCACAACGCGTTGTATTGAAGTACCTTGCAACAAAAATGCTTCTGACCACAATCCTTATTATCTGTGGACTTCTGATCCTGTGGCAAAAGTGGCATTATTCATTTTGGAGAAGAAATGGCGTTCCTGGACCTAATCCATCATTTTTCATGGGCAACATTGGGACCGTTATTGCTCAGAAGAACCAAATAGGAATTATCGCGGACGAGTGGTACAGGTGAATCCCATAGAAAATCATGATACAGAATCCTGAGAGTAATTTTTTGACTTTGCTTGATCCAGAAAATACAAAAATCTACCCTATGTTGGCTTCTATAAACTATTCACGCCGGCAATATTGGTGCGAGATACGGAACTATTAAGGAACGTGTTAATAAGAGATTTTACATCATTCTTGTCAAACGATGTGGCCGGAAACGATGGACCAAACGACTTACTGTCTGGTAATCCGTTCATCCAAAAAGATGAGGAGAAATGGAAATTAAGTCGTACAGTGATGTCTCCAATGTTCACGGCAGCTAAAGTATTATTCATAAAAACTTTCAATTACATTTAATTGTTAATAATAACTTCTCCTTTTTGCAGCTGAGATCAATATTTCCACTTATGCTGACGGCATGTGATAAATTGATTGTATACCTTGAACGACAGGGCAGTAATACCGATATTGAAGCGAAAAGTGTAGGTTTAACTGCTTCGTAATTATAGCATCCCACTTCTTGTTTCTTATGTTGCAATTTTCTTTAGCTCTCGGTAAAATATACCACGGAAAATGTAGCCTCATGTGTATTCAGCGTGGAGGGAAATTGCTTTGAGGACAGCCATTGTGAATTTCGTAAGATAGGAAAGAAGATTTTCCAGCCAAACTTTTGGCTAGGCCTCAAATTCATGGCTTTCTTCTTTCTACCTTACATCGTGAGCCTCTTTTCCTTAACAATCATCACCAAAGACGTGGACCAGTGGATTAGGCGACTCATAAAAGAAAATGTTAAATCTCGCGAGAATAAGAGGGAGCACCAACAAGAAGACATGCTGCAAATAATGCTGAGTTTGCAGGACAAACATAATTTGACTCTGGATCAAATTGCTGGTCATTCTATATCATTTTTTGCTGGTGGATCCGAGGCATCCAGCACTGTGCTGACCTTTGCTCTTTGGCAAGTGGCTCGCCATGGACATGTCCAGGAAAAACTTTATGATGAAATTATGACAATTTTGGATAAATATGAAAATATTTTATCTTTCGAAGCACTTAATGAAATGGAATATTTGGATTTAGTCATTTGCGAGACAATGCGCATCAATAATCCAGCTATGACTCTCCATAGAATCTGCACAAAACCTTATGAGCTGCCCAAATTGCCAGAACAAAAGGAACCATTTGTCCTTAAGCCCGGAACACCCATCCTTATTCCCATTTACTCTATCCACCAGTGAGTATCAAGTTGCAAATTATAAATTGATGGAAATTGCTAAATAGCGATTAATTTATGAATTGCCAGCGATCCTGAAATCTGAGGCCGTTTACATCGCGCGATTGGATTGAGATTAATTCTAATTTTGTCGATGTAAACGGCAAGTCCAATCCCGCTTGCTGGATGGAATTGAATTGGATTCAATCTGTCCCACATGTCCCAAAAATTTTCGGAGCGCGCGAAAAGTAATTCGGAAGAAATTTGACGTCTACATAACCCTGTTTTTTATTGTTTTGGAGTGACGCGACGTTCATTTTCAGTGAAAATTCTGTGGAAAATTACTCAAATGGGTGAAGAAAAAAGTAAGAAGAAGTGGGAAAGGGCCGAAACGAGGGCCCTTATCCAAATTGTCGAGGAGAAGCAGGTCATTGCCATGATGGACTCCAAAAAGTTCCGCAATCAAGAGCTGTTTGCGGAAGTCGAAAAGGAGTTCCGTAAACAAGGATACTCTCGCGATCCTAAGCAAATTGAAGTGAAATTCAAAAATCTTAAGCAAGAGTACAATCGCATTAGTAGCTGGAATAAAACGTCTGGTAATGCTCGCCGTGAACATGAGTTCCAAGAAGAGCTGGATCGCATTTTCCTCAATCGGCCCAGAGAAGTGTTTCATCAACTTCACGGATGTGAAAGTTCATCTCAAGCAAATATGCAGGAGGAGAGCACTGGTAATGTTTCTTTTTTTTCTTATTTATAAATAAAATCCTCACGAGATGATGAATTCTGTTTTTTTAGATGAGGACATCCTGATGAGCTCTGAAGATGTTGGTGATGGAGCAACTTCTCAGATGATACCAAGCACTTCTAAGTTGAAGAAGAAGAAGAAGAAGGAGAGTGACCTAATGGCTGCAACTAAGTTCTTCCTCGATGGACAGAAAGAGTTGTTTGAAAAAGAAGCCCAGAGGGAGGAGAAGGAAAATGAAAAGGATAGGGAGCTGCTCCGTAAATTTCTTGAGAAGTAGAACAGGACTATCCTAAGTGATCAGAAAAACAGTTTCCAAATACTTCCATTTATTTTTCTCATGAAATATTAAGTACCATGGGCCGGGGGGGCCGGGGGTCATTCTCATGAAATATTCTTTAATTGAATTTTTGAAGAAAGTAGGTATTGAATTTTTTTACCAGAGGGAGGAGAAGGAAAATGAAAAGGATAGGGAGCTGCTCCGTAAATTTCTTGAGAAGTAGAACAGGACTATCCTAAGTGATCAGAAAACACTTTTCAAATACTTCCATTTATTTTTCTCGTGAAATATTCTTAAATTATGTATTGAATTTTTTGATTAAGTAAGCGAATTAAGATAATTAACCAAGGTGTTTCGTATAATGGTCCCATCCAAGGAATCCCTTTCGTGAGGTTGGTTTGTTGGTGGCTGAGGATACACTTCAAATTCATTATGAGCAGGAGTCCAATCAACTTGAAACGATTCGTTCTCGTCTTCGACAAAGTTATGCAATGTGCAACAAGCTGTCACAACCTGAGGCATAAATGTATAAAGTATGTCGCTCCTTTTTAAGAGAGTTCTCCATCTCCCCTTCAATCGACCAAAAGCAATTTCAATTGTTACTCTTGCTTTGTTTAAAAATTTGTTAAATAGGTCCTTCTCTTCTGGTAGATTTAAACCGTAAAAGTCCTTCATAAGCCATGGAAGTAGAGGGTACGCTGGATCACCGATTACAATATAGGGAATATTTACACCATTCAGTTGAAAATTACTTCCCGGAATGAGTTCATCATGTCTCAGAAAGAGAGATGAATTTTTGAAAGCGAATGCGTCGTGGCATGATCCTGGGAACTTTACGCTGACATCTATGAACTTCATGCTGTGGTCCACTGTTCCTTGCAGTATTATTGAGGCATAATTTTTACGATTCATAAAATCTTTACGGCCCTCTTCAGGTGGTAAAATAGGTATGTGACTTCCGTCTACTGCCGCGATGATTTGAGGCAAACCACACATATCCTGAAATGCTCTAGCTGATCTCCTGCATTGATCTTCATCAGGCATACGAATAAGCCTTCTCATTAGTCTTCTGTTAATACATTTAACTACTCGGTAAACATAGCGGCACACAGTGCTCTTATGAACACCAAATACGTTTCCAACTACTCTGTACTCTGCACAACTGGCTAACTTGTAGAGTGTCAGTGCAACTTGTTTATCAGGAGGGACGGGAACACGAGTAGATATAAAATTTGGTATGTGTTCCAAGTCCTCGCGAAGAAGGCCAACTAACTTATTGAAGGATTCACGGGACATCCGGAATGCCGCTTTGAACTCTTCTTCTGGTGCTTCATCCCTGAGTCTAATCCATGCAGCATCTGTCCTGGAATGAGCCCACACTGACCTATTCGTCCTTCTTCGGCAGCTCAAAAGTAAAAGCTTGAAATACTCAAAAATGAGGACCCTGGAAAAATGTATTGTTTTTAAATTTATAATATTTTAGAATTAAACAAATATTACCTGATTCTTTTCTTGTATTTCCTCTGCCTCCACTTCCTCTTAAGAATTCTTTTCACCAAAAGGTATTTTGTGATGTTCATTTTCACTTATTTTTGCGTAGATCTCAGCTAAAAGTTGAAAAAATGTTTCTAACCTCACAAAAAAGACATCCCGCTAAAATTGAAAATCAATCTCCACATTGCGATGTAAACGGGCAAGATTAGATTCGGATTTTGGGACAATCCAATCTCAAATTTATTTCTAATCCAACGATCTAAGCTAAAAAAGTTTCGATATCTAAACTAAAACTTAACCTCCATTGATTTCACGTTTATATTTCAGTCTTTGGGCATTTCTTCTTCAAGAAATTCTCTCGTTCTCCGTCATCACTGTAATTTTTCCCTTTCTCTCTTTCTCACATTTTCACATCGACTTGGTGACTCGTCTTCTCTAAAACGGAATTTCACCAATTTAATTCCACACATCTCCCCAAATAAGCGCGTCTCACCGACAAACCTGTTCACATTGCAAAGACGCGATGTGGTGTGTGAGAGCCAGAGCCAGGGCAAAATGACCAACTCTCCACCGTCTAATTCCCTCTCTCTCTCTTCAATATTTTAACTTCTTATTTCTTTTTATGCTCTGGCTTCTGTTTCTTTTTTCTTACACTTTTTTTTGGGGAAAGATAACTATTACAATCACGGTATTTTTACGCATTTTCCTCTATTATGTCTGTTGGTTGCTAGCTTCTTTTCTGCTAGTAAAAAACTCTTTGCCTCCTCCAAATAAGTACCATTCATTATATCATCGAATTACTTTTTGTTAAGATCGAAGTAAACGGAAAATTCGCTCGCGAATAAAAGTGGGAGAAATGTCACTATTTTTAGCATTTGACATTACAAAACAAAAAAAGTGAGTGAATAAACATAATACTTTGAGAGATAAACCCCAAATTATTGCACCTGTTCTGCACTCTAACATTAATTTTCGTACTTTTCACAAGAATTCCTCAAGGTTTTCCCTCCAGAAATCATCAATGAGTCACTTTTTCTTAAGTCCCAATACCGCTCACACTCAAGCACGCAAATAGACGACAAACAGTGAATAGTTGGACTTCCAAGAAAAGGTTCATATTTTTCAAAAAGGAAATGCTTGAGAATTTTTGCCTCTTTTTACTACTTTCATTGTAATATGGTAAAAAAAATAGGTTCCAAAATCCGGGAATATTTAGTTTGTGTGTCTGTTGGTGGAAAAAGGCGTCTCTTTGTTTTCAATTTCCTCCATTAACACAACACTGACTGTGTTTGGAAAGAAAAAGAAGCTCAAACACGAAAAAGTAACAAAGAGACACCAAAACTAATATTTTCCTATGACTGTTTTTTCAAAAATCATAACCTCACTAAAACTTTTCTAAAACTTAGAACTTTTTTCCTCTATCTTCAAAACTAAAAACTAATTTGCAATTTTACAACCTAGAAATCCCTCATTGAAACACTTTTTCTGCCAAATAATCTTAACAAGTGTTGTTTTAAACTCACAATAATGCACTTTACAGCTTTTTTCCACAAGAAAATACCACTGAAAATTACTAGAAAATCACCCCGAAAAATCTTTTCTTGCAAGACGTCGTGTTTTGAAACACACAGAATAGCATCTGAATTTTCTGTTATCTCGCCCTCCCCCCCCCACCATTGAGTACACACACATTTATAGCGTTCATAAGTGTGTGAGTAATATGATTCCCGTAGGTTGGGAATAACGCATGCGCGCAGTTCATAAAATAACTCCAACAAGAAAGTCATCACACAATATTCGTTCACCATCTCTTTCGAACGCGCGCAACAAACAGCACCAAGCAATGCACGGGTGAAGTGGAAGTTAAAGGCGAACGAACAACAACAACAACAAAAAAACCAGCGAAGTCCACATAAAAACTCGTTTCATTGGCGCGAATTGGCATTCGTGCTCCCTTCGTGGATGTAATCGTGTACAAAATCGGTTGCGAATGACCGAAGTATACGAACACAATAAAAATCAATACAGCGACAGTGAACCGAAGTTTTGTGAAGAGAGAAAATTGTTGGGTTTGAGCGCTTGCGCACTTCTTCCTCAACTTCAAAAAATTATATTCCTTCCTTTTTCACTATACATCCAATCCCACCAGAATTTTCTATTTAATACCCATTTTCATCACTTTTCCACACAATCTACTACTTTTTTCTGAATATATTTTTTTCCCACAACATCTTTTTCTCAATTGCCAGGCAGGCAAATAACTTTTGAAATCTCTTTGTGGAGTTTTTTTTTTCTAAACCAGGTAGTGACGCCCTCCAAGTATAAAAATTAGTATAATGCAAATTTGAGTAAAATTGAAGTGAAAAAAAAAGTGTTTTATAATTAAAGGAATCTGCATTATACCTCGTCTATAAATTTATTGAAAGGTGGTTCTCAAAAGAAAAGAAGAAAAAAATACTGTGATGACATAATAAGGAAGTGAAGGATAAAACGGAAAACAAATTATCTATATATTAAAATTGTGTATTAAATATTAATAAAAGTGTAATAGAAAATAGAAGAAAAAAGGTTATGCAATTGATTTTCTTGACCCCTTGAGTGTCACCCTTTCTCTTCTCACACTCGCCATCTCATCACCCTATATATTCCCCTACAAATACATACAGCGCCATCTTGCTAGCTACAACTTGCGTCAGCTTCAATGCCTTTTTTCACACATAACCTCCTCTCACTCTCACCTTCACGAAAAAGCAATATCACCTTCATATACTCCACGCCTTTTCCCCTCCGCGTTTCCTCCTCTCTCTATATTATTTTATTATATTGTGATCTGGGATACACTAATACAAATACAAGGGGTTGTCATTTTAAATTCCATAAAAGCAACCTCGCAGTCAGAGTAACCTTTTTCTCTCTGAACTGTGGAGTGTCGCGCTATCTCACTCCCTCAGTATCACCCTTCGAACAATACCAGAGCGCCGCTAAGGAAATGCATCGAAAATTTTAACACAAGTTTTTTTTTTTTCTTCAAAATCGCCTCAATGAAAATCCCTGGTGAGTGCATTGAGATCTGAAAGCCATTTTTGGAGCACAAGTTATGAAAAAAAAACACCGTTTTCTATACGTTTACAGAGGAGCCGCACCATGTCAAAATAGGTCATATCTTTATTCAAAAACCGCCATGTTTATCAAAGATTATCAGTGCAACTTTAATCGATAATTTTTAAATAAACAGTGGCAAAAAGTGTCTGTTCGTGAAATTTGACTCTTTTCCTCACTCTTCAAGGAATAAAATGCTTCATTTAGCAAAATTTGACTACAAATCCATCCATTTAGCACTTCTTCCGGGGCCGCATTAAAACGTTATATGCCCACCCTATTTTGAGTTCACGCATTTTTTCATATGCTTACAACAAAAAAAAACAGACACACAAGGAAAAGAATAAGAGAAAACATAAATTTTTCAAGTTGTACTTCTCTTTGACTAAATATAAATTTACACACGTTCTATAATTATTCAGCTATACAACACTATAGTTGTCTCTTTCTCTCTCTCGTCATTTCAATATAACATACGGACGTGGTATCGTCATTTTCTCTTGAATATTTTTGCCCTGTTTGATGTAGTGAAACAAACAAAAAAAAACACCCATCGATCGACTACGCAAGCGCATTTACATCCATCACGCACGCATATATACACATATATAAGGAACCGTCAACCAATTGCAATCAAATACTGTCTATCTCGCTCAGACGAACTTGTCAAAATCTAAACTATGCGGTCCATTTTCTCATCAAACTTATCATTTTCACTCAAAATCGTTACTCTAAAATTAAGTAATATTTTGTATTAGAAACTAATTTGTCAGAGTGCTTATACTCTTAAACAATCCGTTATGGAAAAAACTCCTCATATGTACAACATACAATATAAGCCCAGACGTATTGATAAAATGCATGAAGTCATAAAATGATTGATGAAATGCAGAAATTAATACAATTGATAAAAAAATTAAACCAATTATCGTCTTCATGTTACTACAGGTTATGAGAGACCTTAATTACTTTAATTATTTGTTTCTAAATTCTACTCAATATATTGCTCTTCAGTTTGTCAAGATTTTTTTTATAAGAAATTTGGAATACTTTGTAAAACTGCCTCCCCCCCCCTCCCCCGATTCTGAGATAAAGCTTTAAGTCTTAGATCCTTAAGTCGGTCTTTAAAGACTGATTCATATTTTTCAATAAAGATGTTTATGCTGAAAACACACCCTTTAGATTTGGTAAAATTTGATTTAGATTTGAACAATTTAGGTTACTGAATTTGTATTTTAAATCGCTGAATTCGCGTAACTGTCAATCATTTCGTAATCAAATCTCTGTATTGTCCACATTTCGAGTTCTTCCTGGTCGAGCAGGAAAAGTTTCAACTTGAAAAGCACTTGTTGAACGGCCCCCCAGAACCCTAATTCCTTGACATCAGAATTTCTTGAAGTGTAAGGAATTGGTTGATGAAGCTCTTCGAAAGTCTCAGCTCGTGACACTTCTTCGGAATCCCGTGCAGAGCCCAACTCTGAGGCGATCATTTGCCACTTAATTTGTTCTTCGTCCGTTCGTCGATGGTTCTTAGATGCTTTACGCCAAATAGATTCCCACTTCTCACGAATTCAAAGAGTTTTTCGCGTTTTTCCTCCGTCCATGATTGCTTTGTTTTCTTTTTCTGTGCTGTCAAAATCGAATTCAG
>CAKKOB020000149.1:22061-50915 GCA_918844115.2 Phlebotomus perniciosus | reverse complement strand
ATCAAAGATACGGAAAATCTCTAGACTAAGCGTTTTATCTGGGTAGGTAACCTACCCAAAAATGCTACAAAGTGTTAAGAACTAAAATGGAGACATTTCACTATTTCTAGAGCCCCCCTATCCCATATAAAACATGTTTTTGGTATATCTCGAAAACGGCTCTAACGATTTTTTTCATTTTCACATATGTTTTGTAGATTCACACTAGACGCACTTTTCGTCCATACATGCCAATGACCTCCATACATTCCGTCTAACGATTTTTCAAGGTCAAATGTTTGAAATTCTCTTTTAGAGGGTTTTACTCGCCCCAAAATATCGGTATTTATTCGAAATGTCTTTGAATTTCCTACAATATTAAACTGGTTTAAACTTAATCCGGGTTTAAACCAGTTTTAATCCGGAAGTTGTTCTCGAGTCTTAACCCCATCATGTGAGTACTCATTGGAAAGGTCTTTGAATTTTCTACAATCATAAACCGGTTTCAACCGGTTTAACCTTAAACCGGCTTTAAGCTTTTTTTTTTTGTCTTTTAATTTTTACGGCCCCAGCTATCAAGCCACAAGGCCACTTAAAGCTAGTTTTAAACTGGATTTCGTTTTCGACTCTTAATCTCATCATGTGGAGACTCATTTGAAAGGTATTTCAATTTCCAAGACTTTTTAGACCATTTTTGGACCAGTTAACTCCCTCTTCCCGAAACGCAACGTGTCGGGGCACTCTGCCAAGTCTAAACTTTGCAATCACTTTAAATAGTTCTAATGTTTTCTAAAAAAAAATAATTTTCTGGAAACATTTTTAAACATCTTGAACGTCTCGAAAGAAAGAAAAATGCTTTTCTAACTGCCAGAAACATTTTTTGTAAAGATTTTTGATAGTTAAAACATTTTCTAACTGACCAAAAACATTTTCTGGGAACGATTGTAGCTGTTTTAGACTCAAAAATTATTAGAGAAATTTCTTTTTAATCTACTTTTAATCCTTGTAATTTTTGTACCTACCACAAATTTTTAGAATTTGACGGTACAAAATTGCCCAAGTGATTATATTAACTGTTCTGTTGTGTAAAAGCAGAAACAAATCCTTGAATTGAGGCAGAAAATAAAACCCCTAAAAGCAACAATCTGATAAGTCTTCTTCCTCCATTCTTATAATTGAAAATGCAAAATTTGTAATTTCCGAAATTTTCATCTTATATATAGACTTTAAATTAAAATTCACATTTGACTGAATAAAATCAACAGAGAAAATAAGTCAATTTCCAACTCATCATTATTAATTTTCAGAGCTTAAGGGAGAAATTTCGTGGAAAACACATCGTCAAGATAAGATGAATTTGCACATTGAAATCCCTTCACCCTGGAAAACACTCATCTCAATTGCCCCGCCATCAGAACAAACACAAAATCAGATTGTAAAATGTAATTAAATGCCTTTGTTGCGGTGAGTAATTAAAACAATGATTGTTTTAATTATATCATGTTTAATATCCATATGGTGTGACAGTGATTGGATAACTTTGGGAGATGAACTCACTACATATAGCACACGTGAGAGACTCGAAAGGGAAAAATATATCACCTCATTAATATCTCGTCCACTCTTGAAGCTCTTTAGCCTTTTGTATCCCACATCCATACCACTCATGCCGCATAGGGACAACCAGGAGAGGGAGGAGATGCGATGGGCATCAACGATATTGTGATGCCTCTGTCTATGTTGTATAATTTTCATCAGGGTGGAAACTTTAACAATTTAATGTAGAAGTTATGTTAGTAAGTAATTAGGTTGATTTGGGATCAAAGGTATCCACATAGAGCCTGTGAAAATACATCGCATGGTTCATGTTTCATTAACATCCCAACAACTTCTCAATTCATTCCCGATGAAAATCATGTAAAACATCTCACTGAACAATTAGAATTGAAGAAAAAGGGAAAAGTCATGGGAAATATGGATAATTTAAAAGTTGTGCGTATCACTTTCTCGCTGAAATGATATCTGTTTTTGCCTCTCTGATGTTGATAGCCAATATAAAGAGAAAATGTTCTAATTTTCAATCAAACCCATAAAATCGATTTTCACCCCACTTTGACTTTTCTCGCCCTTTATGTGGCTGCTTTTACTTGGTTTCGAGAGATGAATATTTGATGTATTTCCTGACTCGTGAAGGATATAAAGTCCCAGCCAGGTAAAGTTCTTCACCTTTAAAGCGTATTGTGATTCTCTTGTGAGAATATTGTAAAAATCCCATCAATATAACCATGATTGGAAATTGGAACTTCCAATTCCTAACTTCCCAAATGGATAGTAATATCTGTGAATTTTCGCAGAGTTTATATATACATCGCGCGCTATCCATCGAAGGGGGAGCGAGAATCTCATTTTGTGGCTTTGAATCTCTCTATGGGGCTTGGGGTTATAGGAAAACCAAACATTATATCCAAAATGGGGGAGTAACTTCGGTTGACGGAGATGAGGAAGAAATAAAAGCCACGAGCACCACAATTCTAATTCTTCTGAGACTCTTAACGTCTCTCTTCCTTGACTTACTAACCCCAAACCACTCGCACATAGAATTTTTTCCCTCATAAAATATTGTAAGTATCGGGAAGAGAGGAGGATCTCCCATCCGGAAGGTCACCAACCAGTTGATGGCAACGTTCTTTTTCCTCTCTTCTCCATTGGGAAATCACCACTCCACGCTAGGAAGCTCCCAGTACAATGGAAGGACTAACTGGGTAAACAGAGTTGTGTGAATACCATGAAGAGAATTTGTCTAGATAGCACGCAATGCTTTGAATAGGGGAGAGTGGGGTGCTCGGACGCAATTTTAAAGGTAAACTTTGGAAAATTTGTTCAATTTGTTGACTTGCCTTAGGTTTTCGCTTTACAAAAGGGGTATGTTTATATTTTGAAAATAAGTGGGCTTTTTCTAAAGAACCGAAAATAAAAAAGAAATATTTTGGAAAGTTTTAAACAACAATTTTTTTTTAAACAACACTTTTTATAAACAAATATGACTGAGCCATGTCATATAATTGTTTGGAAATGATAAATCTTTTCTAAAATTTTTGTCCGAAAGTGCCTCACAAACGCGAATTATTCCGCTTTTGATGGTCAATGATCACCGCTCGTGGTCAACATTAGCGGTCAACTGGCATGCCAGTTTGCGATCATATTCCCAAATTTTGTCGCGAAAGAACCCTCAATATATTTGCTCTGTACTTTTCCATTTTTGACATCGTGAATTAGATTATAACAGACAGATGACCATGATTTTTTGACACATACAAGATCACTTAGAAAAATGGCATAATTCAGTGTGCTCAGCGCAAAAAGAGTACGAAACAGCCCCGGTCTGCGGTACTGATCAAATACGCCTATTATATAGAGGAGCTCCCTTGAGGGGTGAAAAAGCGAATCCCCAACTGTTAGCAAATAGACCATTTTATGTGCGATTTTCATGCGCCCATAAGTTTTTTTTCTCTCAACAGGTGATAATATCTATGGCAGCCACAACTCTGGCTTCCATTTTATAAAAGTTGTATAGAGATCCCCTTTCCTGTTCTCCATTGTGGGAGCCCTCAATACGCATTTATGCGTATATGCGAGAATGACAGATGTGAGCTTGAGAACAATATTTATATTTTTTTTTCATCCTACTTCAACATCATATGAGAAGTTCTAGAGTGAAAAAGATGTGATTTACAAAGGCAGGAAAAATTGCAGGGAGAGAAGAAGCATCACGAGGGAAGTTCAATAAAAGTGAAGGATCATTTGTGAGACCATTTTTACGACATCACCTCGCAAATCCTCTTCCGAGCCGCCCCCATTTTGGACAAATATTGGATTTCTATCTTGGCAAATTCAATTGAGCTTCTTCCTTTTCTGCTCTGTCACTTATGTGGTGACTGTAAACTGCCCAATTTCCTATTAAATAAACACACTCACGTTTGATTTGATTATTATGCCGAATATTCGGAAAATCAAGATAAAAGTTCAATAGAGAAAAAATCACAAAATTGTCCTGGAAATAAAGATTGAATTCTCTTATTTTCTTATAATTCTCAACTATGTACAATTTCCGAATTAACATAGATTTGGCAAAATGTACTTCTTTTTTATATGCTTCAAAAATACATGAACACCTGGTAACGGGTGAAAAACTAATAAAGTTTATCTATCTACCAAGATGGCGTCCCGGAACGGCATTTTGATGCAATAGATTTTACAATATTTTAACTATTATATATACCATTCTTTATCATAAAGGATTGCCTTCAATTGCTTGAAATAGACAAATGTTTTGTTTACAGACCCTTTTATTACATTTTTAAGGTGAAAATTGCCATTCAAAGTCAATCTGAAGGTGATTCCAAAAAATCCAACATGGCGACCAAAGCTTAACTCTCTTTAAATACCCCAAGGGCTACGGAAACCTCATAAGTTGCCAATTTCTCATAATTTATTAATCAATTTCAAAGACTTGTAGAATCACACAAATGCCAGTGCAACAAACCACGAAATTGAGTGACTTCCACCACTTCTACACATAATAATATCACATTCCATTAGAAGGCATTGTAGCTCTCATTGCAGAGACAGTCGGAGATGCCCGACAAACGGATGAAGGCGATTGTGCCAACCGCAAAAGTCACCACACCGATGAAGAACCACACGAGAAATCTTGGAGCTTCCAGTGGCAAAATGCTGGCACCAAAATACTGATTCAGAGTCATCTTGACACAATCCTCATCTGTGGTGCAGGGAAGAGACCCAAAACGCGTCTGACATGTGCACAAATCGAGCGTTTTACGGGGTTGAATCCATGTTTCCAGTGGCACTCGAGAATTTATCATTTTTCTCGCCTTGCGAAATGTCTTAAAATCCACCTCGATATTCTGCCTACCCAGAATCCAGATGCCTTCAGAAAGGGAGCCATTTCTGAAGTCAAAGCAAGTCCACAGGACAAGAACCTGCTCAAGGTCCGGCGTCATGAGGTAGATTTCCGTATTGGGTCGAGCACAACTACCCGGTGAAGATGCAATTGAAGCGAGAAATAGTATATCAGACCTATTATCAAATAAATCAATGAAAAAGTGTTCCTGCCAGCAAGAATCCTCGCTGTAGCCATTATCTTTCGCGGTACAATTTGTAGGTAGAATATCTAGACCCATAAAAGCATCAACATATCCAAAGTGGAATTCAACACAATCCAACATCAAGTACGGAGATGAGTCAAATAGATTGAATCGCGGTGTATTTAGAGAGTAATGACGAATCGGCTTCCAGATGGTCCCATTCAAATTGCCTACGTAAACAGGATCACCTGTGTCACCTGACGGTAGAATATTACTGCACTCCCCATTGAAGACACTCCCAAGAGCGAATGGAATGAAGACAATCCCACAGTATTTCAACATTTTTTTTTCTCCACAAACACCCGCCTAGGAGATCCCACTATATGCAAAATGACTTCAGAAAGCTTCAGACGAAAAGCTTTACTGTATTTTATTACACATCCAACAGAAGAATGTGCCTTTGACACTTGTTTGTTACTTGCTTTTATATTAAATTCCATTTCACATTGGATGAACAAGAATGGATAGTTTGAGAAAATTGTACACAATTTGGAATAAATAGCTTTCATTTTGTTTTTTTTTTTCAAAGTTTTCTGATATGATGGATATTTTCTAAACTTTACTCTGATTTTATGAGTTTTTCTAAAAATTATTTGCGCTTTTGTAAAATATTCTTAGAGCTTTTAAAGATTTTCAAAGCTCTTAAGAAACCTCCAAAGTTTAGGCGGCTTTTATAATTTTCAGAATTTGAAGAGCTTTTTTTGTAATGCCTAACACTTTATGAGTTTTCCTAAAAGTTTTTAGAAAGAAGATAAAAACTTGAAATATAAACATAAAGCTTTGTAAGCAATAAATGGAAGGTTTATATAACGAAAAGCAATTCAAAGGGTTTTGTACATTTGCACCCGCAGTGACTTATCCTTGGGGAGAAATTATTATTTTCCTTCCTTTTTCCTCCTCCCATCCCTTTTGTCTCCATCTTCACCATTAACTGTAATTTATATTGACAATGAACAGCACCAACAATAACTTTCGCTGCACAATAGGAAGTTCACTCCTTGATTGGCAATATCACTTGGCATGTCTTTAATGAAAAGGGTGGAATTAGTGACTATATATATTGTCACATTCAATAAACTATCCCCGTCCACAAGACAATTAAATATGAAATATCGTCACATTTGCTCTTTTCAGAAATAAGGGAAAAAGGTAAAAAGAATTTAGTAGGATTTTTATTTGTGAGGAAAAACAAAAATAAAAGGCTAAACATCTCAACTTAACATCAGTCCAAAAAAGACACCCATAGAATAGAAGAAGAAAGAAAGCAAGAAAGGTGTTTTAAAAATTCCAAGAATCATAATCAAATTCATCTTGAGAGTCATGGTTTCCCCATACCATGAAAATTCCTCCCAACGCCACGAGTTTCCTCCCCCAATTCTGCTTTTACTGCTATGGTGAGTTTCTCAAAATACTTTAAGAACCATCGGGAGTGGCACTTGAATTTCATTTTTCCACGAATTCTTCATCATATTCCAGGATAAAAAATTCAATTTTTCAACTTTTCCCTCCAACATAAAGGAACTTTTACTATAAAGCCCTCTTTAATCTCTTTGTTATCCAACCCAGTAAAACACTGTATTATAAGCATAATCTTTCAGTGGAATCGAGATTCAACACAAAGATTTAAGCGCTTTTAATGATTTTTTGTATAAATATTATACAAAAAAAATCTGGGAATTTTGCGTTTCAGATTTTATACCAACTGATTAACTTGTGTATTCGTAGAATCTGAAAAACACATACAATGTTTACTTTTAATCTCGTCATGTAATAAAATGAAATGTTGTTCAACGTATATTTTTTCCGTTACTACACAAGATGATAAAATTGAAAATTTGCAGATAAACCCATTTTTATCTGATCACATTTGCACATAAAAAATTTATATCACATCTCTCTCTGTTATCTCTGCATTTTTCACTATTACAAAACTTCCCCAATCTATTAATTCTATACAGACTGTAAAGCTATGAATATAGACTATACGACCGATAAAATCCTCGAGTGGGAAATCGCATTAGATACTATATTATAGTGCGAGTAACAAGGAAAATCCCACTAATCTAATATCGATTTCCTTTTATCCACTCTCTCTCTGAGACAATGTAAATTGGTAATCCCTTGGAGAATGAAAACTTGAAGGAGTTACTTAATTACAAACTTCAGGGAAAACAGTCAATCTCTGCAAAACAGCAACCTCTTATGCAATTATATTCCGCAGAAAATATCATTGATGTTTTGTTTTTTACCTCTCTCTCAGCAAAAACATATTATTTTTCAACATCAAAAGATGTACAAAAAGCATCACATGGAAAAATGGGAAGGGAAAACTTGTGGGATTTTGTAACCTGTTTCAATCACCGCAATTGACTTCACTTGACGACATTTTATACACTCACTAAAGTGTTTTTCGCTCTTTGCACTCTGTATACCGGGAATTTATATATTGGTTCAAACGCTTCAAACATTTGAAAATGCATTTCTGATTGAAGATAGAGAGAGAAAAAAAAGACTTCCTTCACGTGAATCCTTGAGGTGAGAGATTTCATTGAATGAAAAGCAACGACACACCCTTCATTAAAATCAATTTGCTTTCAGAAGAGTATAGATTTGAAATAAAATTATAGAGACTTTCTTTTTGTAGCGAAATAACAGAAAGTTTTCATCAAAATAAATAGGTCAAAACATCATCCAGAACAGAGAAATATTTTTCATTCAACGTTGTATCAAGATAAATTTATTCATTCGTCAGACAGAAGGTTAAATTGAAAATAAGGGTGAATAATATCGCAAAAAAATCTTATCTTTTACGAGTGCTTCAAGAAAATAGAGAAAAAACACATAAAATTTGATACCAATCGCCTGAATTTCGGCAATCTCTAATCCTGAAATATAATATATAATCTGCTAGAAAGATTTCAAAGCTTCAATAATCTGCTAGAATTATTTCCTGGTATATATTTTTATCCGTGATTCTTTTAATTCTTCTGAATGCAAAAGAATTTGGGAGGAAGCTCGCCTAAATCTTTCCAAGGTCAATTTAGTTCCTACCTTATCCGGACCCTTCTATTGGGATCCAAATTTTGTTTTGAAATGTTTCATAAAATACTAAGACATATCAACGCGATTTTTGATAATGTTCTTAAAAAAATTCACAAATATTTTAACTAGAAGTCTTGTTTTAATTATCTCCAAAAATTTAGAGAAACTTTACCTATTTCCCTACAATTTTTATTTCATGTCATTGAAAACTGGAACGAGTCACCCCTTGATTAAAAATCACTCACTCGAGTAGGTAAAGTTTCATATAGACATTCTTCAAGTGAACAGCAGAATGGTCTGCTCTGGATGAGCAAATGTAATAGATGAAAAAAAAGTTTAACTTTTGATGAAAAGTCCTTCTTTATCATTCACCCTCCGCCCATCTGAGCATGTTTCTCTATCCAAACAGGGATATACGATATATAAAACAAATTGTACATTATATAGGTACAAAAAACGAACTGTAATGAAGCAAAATGTCAAGGCATTTTCCAAAGATATGGGGGGGAAATAATACTTTGGAAATCATTAAAGAAAATCTCTGTTTTTTTCTCCCTCTATCAGTGAAAAATTGTCTCATCTGATAGACATTTTTTTTGCTTTACCATAAAAAGACAAGAGAGAAAAATCAAGCGAAAATCACCCAAGTTGTTTACGTGTGTCTCTCAAGGAAAATCTACCTGATGCAATCTAGGTCAAAGACAAAATGGGGTAAATTGTTAATTTTCACTCGTTACACCGTCTGTGTCTCTTTTCCCAAGTGATATTAAATGTGATCTGAGAAAATTGCATTTTACACACACTTTTCACCCTTTTTAACAAACAATGTCTCTTCATCCCACAAAGTTCTCTGGAAGGAGTAACACTGAATTATTCATCAATGCTTCTCCCCAAAAGTTCCTTAAACATTAAAACCATTGATTTTCTTCCTTCTTTCATCTCATATAAATTTTATTATATACATTAATAACACATTAATATTGATTCTTCCTTCTATATAATACATAATACATATTGTCTTATTTTGCATGAAAATTCAACAAAATTGTGTAATTGAATATCGTTTTGAAATTTTCCCAATTAACCTCAAGTATGAAAATTGTTAGAAGTGGGTTTACTCCCTCAACAACTTCTGATATGCTAGAAGCACCCTCAGAAAATCAATAATTGGTTGCTAGAATCAATGTTATGCATCATACAAACTCTCTCTACCTCAGAATTCCATCTGAATGTAACTTGAAGAAACTTCCCTTGACCCTTTAACTTCCAAAATCATCTTCACCAGATTGTTGAAAACTCATATGAATATTTCCGTAATTAGAAGTTTTTCTGTATTAAAAATTTTAAATTTTGTTGCTGTTAAAAGGTCAACGGTAAGAGATAGATACTTGTGATGTATGGATGACCCCCCCACTCCTATTATTCCCAGGATCAACCGCTACATTGTCTATTTTCCCATTGATTTCGATAGTTATTGAAACCTCTATTATATTACTAAATCTGTGGAAACTCGTCAAATATAACCACTTATTGAATGAATTCAAACCATTCATGAGAACCAATTAATGATTTCACCTGCTAATTAGTCCTGGCTTTTCATCCCAACCCAACCACCCACCGTCAGTCAAATGGAAACTTTATTAATGTATATGGTTTGAGAAGTCCTCAACAGTGAGACACAAATTTCTCATATTTCAATAAACAATTTTATTCACTTGCTTTCTCCCTCGACCCCTAAACAAGGGCAAAAAATAAATATTCAATGAGTTAGTCATAAAATTGTCATGTTGGGGAGCTGATATGAAAAAAAAACAACCACCCAGTGCGGAAATTAAATTTTCATTTCTTTTCAACTCACACCCTCCAGCCATTTACAATGGAAAGTAACACATACATATAGAGAAAAGGCACATATTATACTTTCTCTATACAGCACAACACAACAAATACATTCAACTGTGTCCATTGTGGAAATTGTGCCATAAAAATAAGTGAAAATAATATCAAAATGTTGTATAAGGCACATAATATAAAATATTCATTGCAAATCGGGAGTGTTATAAGAAATTTAACGCAGTGAAAAATACGTATATAAAATATTTAACAATCGAGAGTGGAAATATTTCCAAGATAAATATGTTATAGTCAAAATTTTATAAAAAAAAATCTCCATATTAACAATTTGTTAATCTTGATTCACTCGTGCTGATTAAACTAAAAAACAATAAGTAACAAAATTTGTCTAAAAATTAGACTTAGCGAAGTGTACCAACACGTTGTATCTGTAGGAAGTGATAATTTGTTTATTTTACAGAATGATTATCGCAATTAAACCGGGTTTAAACTGGTCTAATTTAGTTTAAACCTCTTTAAGCCAACTGGAAATTGAAATATGATATGGGGATTTTCGAAAATTGAAGGACCTGGTCCTGATCCCAAGTTCGACTTTAGAGGGGAGGGTCACTGAAGACCCGAAATATTTAACTGATGCAGTCGTTTGACCTCCAAGTCAATAAAAAAAGATAGAGAAACGGACTAACGATGCAATATGGATTGTAGTGTTGCTATATATACATTATTTCTCAGTGCAATAAATTTCCAATGATTTGCTAATAGAAATTCCAGAGAATTTCCACTCAAAGTTCCAGTGACAATGGAGAAGCGTCACAAAGTCAACAATAAAGCTGAAAGCAAATGCATTGTCCTTAAAGAGATGGCAAAGAACAAAAAAAAGATGTTACACCGCAAATTATCTTCATTCCTTCCACGTAATTCACCTGCTCAGTTGAATGGGTGGCTCATTGTCCTTCCGCACCATTGAGAATTTATCATTAAAATTTCTCCCCGAGGGGACAATAAGGCAAAATTGTTCTAAATTGCGGCGCAATATAGAAAAATAAAACAGAGAGAAAAAAATTTCCCTCATTTCAAATATAATTTTCTATTATTATACCAATAATATTAACCAGACAAAATGGAATTTCAATAAATAATTTGATCTTCTAATAGCAGCACCTTTTCCCATTTAATCTCTCAACTGTGATTTTCACGTCATTTCACCATGAAAATCCATTGCTGGCGCAAGAAACACATTCTTAAACTTGTATAAATATTTGACTTTAAAGCGGAATATTCAAGATATTTCTCAAGTGTAGACGCAATTGTGCTGAATTTGTGTGAAATTCACATTAAAATTCACTCGATTAATTTGAGAAACGTTTGTGGCTACGCAGAAAAACCTTTTCAAATAGTGCACTAATAAAATATTAATATTCAACAAGAAAACGTCTCAAGTGTCAAAGAAAATACAGTAACTTTTGAAGACTTTTAAAAGTGATATGGAGTTAAAGGTAATAAAATATTCATCAAACTCCTCATAAAAGTCAATTTTGCGGAACTTACTTGCATCTTTTCAATATTGAAAAACTTTCATTTCAATTGATATCTTGAAATTCGAGACAGACAATTTCCAAAGTCGATTAAGTTAATAATCAAACGCAAAGAAGGTTTGTGTCCAAGATACAGAGGTCATTGACTCTGCTAGTGACAAAAAATTCATCAAAATATTTTCGAAAAAACCTCCTTCCACTCGAAGAAAAACCTTATATGAAACTTTTCTCCTTGACATTACATTTGAGGAAAATCAATAAAGCTAAAAAAGCACAGACTTGAAAAATTCTCGAGCGCCTAAAAGTTCTCCCCCAAAAAAAGGAAAACTTTTCACTTCACCTTGAGAAACCATCCCATTAAAATCAATTCTAATTGCTTCTGTCTGAAGGCAAAAAGGGCGAACAACTTCCCCTTAACTATTCACGCAGCAATATGTGCTAAAACGGCAAAATGAGAATGAAATTGTGAAAAATTCAAAAATGATTTTCAACCTGTTACACACACCCCTATTCTTTCTCATAGAACAGCCCATTAAAAATTCATTTCCAAGCATTTTCATTTGGATTACGTGTGAGTGAGAAATTCACCAGAGACAATGACACTGTTTAGGGGTGGAAAAACGGTAATTGACACAGAAAAATCCATAATATTTAAAAATTTATAATATTACAACTTGAATTTACCGCCATTTTCGGGCATTCATCTTTGCATTTGTCGGTTACTTGACAAATTGAATTAACTTTCAAACCTGACGTTTCTTATATGTCATTTTGACAACGTCAATTCTATTATACAATTAACCTATAATTTTGAAGGAATTTTATACATTTTCAAATTCTGACAAAATTAAAAAATTGTTCTTTTTTGAAATAACAATCACTTTCAAAGGTTTATCTCTTTTTCGTAGGGGAAAGTGGGGCAGTATTGACAACCTACTTCTATATCTCCTGACAAAATAAATACATAAATTTACCGAAGGACTTCAAAATGAATGTCACAAAAGTTTATACTTCCGGATATGTAAGATAATTCTCAGAAAAGTTAAAGAAAACCAATATAAAATATGAAAAATCTCAAATAACCTCAAAACATTGTATTCATAAGATAAAAATACCCCTATAGGGTTAACTGGTTTGAAAAATTCTTGGTCAAAATTTAAGGGTAACGAAAGCATGTTTTGAAAACATTTCTTCACGTAGTGATACAGGAATTTTTCACAAACAATTTCCTGGTAAATAGAGGTTGAGGAAAAACATGCCGAAAACCCCTTTTCAAATTAGTTCAATATCACTCTCTCTTCTCATCCTCTTTCGTCAATAACACAAGGAGAACAAAAAACATTCGAATTTGTGTAAACGATGAAAATAAGAGTTTTCTCCGTTTTCTCACACACACAAGAGTGGAAAGTGAAAAATTCCAACGGAAAGTCTGGCGAAAAACGTGGAAAATTTATTATTGGTGTTGAGTTAAACATCGATAGTGACTGTTTTGTAAATAAAACACTTTGGTATTTTCGGATGGTGGGAGAGAAAATCGCGGAAAATTAGGTGGAAGTGAAAAGAAGGGGGTTTATCAAATGGTCAACATCCGAGATTTGCCGAACCTATATCTGTCACTGACTCCTGTCATATGATTTTTAACACTTTGACATGCATCTTTGTGAATGAAATTGCCTTGTTGGTCTTTATCAGCTCTCAATATCCAACGAGTGATTACAGAGTGGCTGAAAGGAACCGTGGAGATGCGATAAGAGCAGTATTTGCGAAACATATACACTGTCTCAATATTTATCGTGAAACGTTATATTCACGCTTCGGCCCTCAATATTGCGCGCTTGATTTCTGGACTTTATCAAGTTATTTTTTGCGAATATTTCCTAGATGTTATTAAATTTTAAGAGAGAATTCTCTGATAAGACTCAAAACTTTCTGTGTCAATTTATGCGGGTAAAATTCATTCATTTAACACTTCAATGATCGAAGTGTTAAACGATCGGATCTCTCATTTACTGGTATTGCTGTCAATATTTGTTTATCTCGCTCTATTTGATAGAAATTTCATTAAAATTTAAATGATAATTACTTATTATTTTCAGAAGAAATTGTCTCTAATTTAGAGTAGATTTGTCTTGACAAAAAATTGGGAATATTTCAATTCAAGTATAGAACTTTAAAGCTGTATAAATTCCTTTTAATTTCTACTCGAAATTCTTTTTAATTTCTACTAGAAATTTTTTCGAATTTCTAGAAGAAATTGCTTCAAATTTCTACTGCTTACGATTTCCAGTAGAAATTACTTCAAATTTCAACATATTAGAAATTTCTTCTAATTTCTAGCAGAAATTTCTTCCAATTTTTAGTAGAAATTCCTTCCAATTCCTACTAGAAATTCCTTAAATTCCTAGATAAGGTAAACGCAGTGCGTACCGACAGTGAAGCTCGTACCGACACATACATAGATTCGCTAAGAAAATAATACATTTGTCGGTACGAGCTTCACTGTCGGTACGTACTGCGTTTACCTTATTTCCCGAAGTCTTTCTAGATTTTTTTTAAATACCCAGATTGTAATTTCAAAATATTCTAAGATTCTACAATCGTTTTATTGTCCCCTGAATGACTCCTAATAAGTTATTGATTAAGCCCTGTGAAGAGAGCTCATTACGGATAAAAATCACAGATATTGAGTCCTTGAATTGGCTGATTGACCCAGAAAGGAGGTGTTTTGTCATCGGATTGATTAATTGCGGACGTGACGAGGCAGGGAGGGGGAGCACCGGATGCAGGAGACGCCTCCATGTGGCCTCCCGCTCCCCAATTGCGTCGCGCTTCTGCCCCATCTTGTGGGCTCGCAGAGGTCAATGGTGATTGCTGAGATGGCAAGGGTCAAGAGGTTGGACAGAATTGCTCTGACCAAGGAGGAGGGAGAAGAAATTCTCAATGCACTTACTTGGAACAGCAGTCGCCGTTCGGTAAATTAACTCTACAGATTTGTTCACTGTCGTCACCTTCTTGAGCTGAGTTCGCACGGGATTGCGGGAGGAGGAAAATCGTCTTCCACGGAGTTGTCCACTACAATTGCAGAAGGAACAAAAAAAATCACCGCACCACGACTTTTTTTTCACCCACAAATATCTCAACTCCGTCCACAGGTGTGACGAATCGTACACAATAACTGGACAATGCTCCACGTAGGGCAACTGTCGGTGCAGCAATGTGAGGCGCAACGATTGATTTTCCCGTGGAAAATCGCAGAGAAAAGTCGCAAAGATGTGAGGAGGAAAAATACACAAAATCTCACCACGAAAGTACTCACCACTGTCACTGCGGCGCTCGCGGCGGAGAAAATCGATGAAATGATGGCGACGTTGTTCATCGCAGCGCCAACTGGTGGATTAGTGGGAATAAATATAACTGTCACAGCTGTTCAGTGACCTCTGGATTTTCTCTGTTTTCCTCCCAGGAAATCTACTTTCAGGACCTTTTCTTACTTTTAATTGGGTCACTGAGAGATTCACCACCAGTTGGAGATATTTCCTTGGCGGAAAATCATCAAAAACTTGAGATTTTGCGTAAGTAAAAGAAACCATAAACATGTGTAAGCATTTTTCATGACTTGTCTTGGAATTTTCAGAGAATGGATCCTGGTTTTCTGGTCAAGACTGAACTCCCTGATAGTCCGGAGGAGCAACATCTGGACTACCAGGGAGACTCTGCATGGCCAGATCCATCATCCAACCCCCTGGAGAATTCTCCTAATCAGGAAGAGATGATTCTGGGTGATGAGGAGAATCTCCTCACAGTGAAGCACGAAGTGATGGAGGAAGATTACCTGGTGGAGCAGACAGACACCCCTCTACCTCTTCCGAAATCCAAGAAGAAAGGGCCGAAGGTGAAGCGGCAGAGGGAGAAAACTGGACTCACCTACAGCTGCAGTGTTTGCGAGAAGAAGTTCCTGTATGAGTCTAGCCTTGAGATTCACATGAGATTCCACTCTGGTGAGAATCTAAGGCAATGCAGTGAGTGTGGAAAGCGCTATGCCACTCAATATGCTTTGAAGCGTCACTCCCGGACGCATAAAAAGGCAGTGGCGAATGTTTGTAACATCTGCAATGCCTCCTTCATGGATCCGGGCGATTTCAATAAGCACAAGCTGTTTCATCTCACCGGAGAGCCGCCGTATACGTGCAAGGAATGCGGAGATGCCTTCGAGACGTACTCAGCGATTAAGGCGCATCGCTCCAGGAAGCACCGGGAGAAGTGGCAGTGTAGACACTGCTGGGAAACCTTCCCCACTGAGAAGCTCTATCAGGATCATCGGGTTGTCCATGAGACGTACGTGTGTCCGCAGTGTCATGCGAAGTTCATGACACAGGAGCTGCTGGATATGCATCTGGAGGAATCAGGAGAACATCAGGCGCCGCCAAATGTGCTGCCGGTAAGTGGAATTTGTTTTTTTTTATAATTATATTCTTCCGGAAGTGGATAAACCCTTCACTTCACATTGTATCAAATTTGATACATTACATATGGGCTTGAAAAACAGTTAAACGGAATGTATGGAGGTCATTGGCATGCATGGACGAAAAGTCCGTCTAGTGAATTTACAAACATATGTAAAAATAAAAAAATCGTTAGAGCCGTTTTCGAGAAATACCAAAAAAACATGTTTTTATAGGGGATAGGGAGGCATTTTAGAAAAAAAGAAGGGCCTGGTCCTGATCCCAGGGTCAACTTTAGGAGGGGTCCCCCGAAGACCCGAAGTCTCTATCTGCAACCGTTTGGCCTCTAGATCAATAACAGACGGATAACCAGATAAACATTTGGATTCCAGTATTGCCATTTTTGTGTCGGGGCAATAAAATTTAAAAAAAAATCTATGAAATTCATGCGTGAAATGAAGATAGAAGGTTAATATTTGCTTAACCCTTCATTGTACGTTGTGCCTAATATGATACATAAATATTTAGATACTTTTGGAATTTTTTTTTTAATCTTTCCGGTTCTTTTTAGAAATTTGTTGATAATCTCAGTACTTTGTGTTGATTTTAAGACGGTTTTAGTGACAATTGAATGGTGAATTATCGTGAAAGTATTAGAAATCATCACGAGAGACAAAAATTGTATCAAATATGATACAACGTGAGGTTTGGAATCACAATACAACATTTTTCTACACAATAAAGCTGGATCATTTTATATACCTATTGGATCATTTTAGGCCGCGGATGATCTTACTACTATTGAGGAGACTTTGTATCCATGGGTTGATTCAGAGGATGAAGAGGATCTCATTGAATCCCAAATCGAACAAGTTCCAATCTTAAAGGAAGACGCACTGAAAAATGCGCCAGAGATCACCTTTAAGGGTGAAACGGACATTCCACAAGAGATAAAGGAGTTAAAAAGTCCACTCAAGATGTTTAAGTATTTCTTCAATGAAGATTTAATCGATCACATTTTGGAGGAATCGAATAGATTTAGTTTGCAAGAGGGAGAACCTTTTGTTCTTGCAAAACACGAGTTATATAGGTATCTTGGGATTTGCATTATGACGTCAGTTCATGGAGTGGATCACCAACGAGACTACTGGTCTGCCCAGGTGGGGAATGCAATTATCAAGGAGGCAATGCCTCTTCGAACTTTTGAAAAAATCAAACGTATTCTCCATTTCAATGATAATTTCGTAATGCCAGAAGCAGATGATCCTCAATTTGATAGTCTCTACAAATTAAGGCCAGTTATGACTAAGTTACTTGATAGATTTCACTCAATCCTTCCGGAGGAAGTACTTTCCGTGGGTGAGCAAGTATGTTCAGCTGCATCAAGTAAATTAGGAGTGAAATTGTTTGTACTGTCTGGATTGTCAGGATTTGTCTATAACTTTGAGATTTGCACGAGATCGCAAGGTTTTACAGAGAATACAGTCTTGCGACTATTGAGGCCTATTCCGCAACATTTGAACTACCGAGTGTTTTGTAAAAATACAAGCATTCAACTTCTCACTGAATTGCATCGATGTGGCTACTTGGCCATTGGAACGATCGGAAAGGAGAGTATTGAGAAGAGAAAGTTGCGAGATCTTGATAAGCAGCCACTAGGAAGTCACTGCGAAACTGTTACTGAAAATGAAGATGCTAAAATCACTTTAGTTTCCTGGAAAGACACTAAAAATATTCATCTTGCTTCGACATTTGTTGGTGTTAATCCCTTGGAGATCTCCTCCCGTTACGACAAGAAGTTAGAGAAGAAAATACCCGTAAAGACTCCTCAAATTGTGAAGCAATATTTTAAGCATAAGGGAGCCGTGGACTTGCTTGACTCCATGATTGGGAGATGTACGATAAAACTCTTGTCTAGCAAATGGTATATTAGAGTTTTTCATCATCTTCTTGACTTAACTGCTCTGAACAGTTGGATTCTCTACAAGAGAATCACAGAAGATCGAGGGGAAGTTCCTATGAACCTGCCAAAGTTCAAGATGATCTTGGCTGAATGCCTTTGCAAAGTAACAGCTCCTGTTACTATACTGACGTCAGAGGAAAAGAATCAGCAAATTGAGCATAAGCGAACGAAGAAATCCGCCGCATATATTCCACCAAGTGATCTCAGACTGGATAAAATGGATCACTTTCCGATCTATGATGAGACACGCGGGCGTTGCCGCAATCTCGATTGCAAAAGGGCGTCCTACATGAAATGCCAAAAGTGTCAGGTGCATCTTTGTCTGAATCAAAATCGAAATTGTTTCTGGGATTTTCATAACTGAACTTTATGTTTTTGTGTAATAAATGGAAATAAAGCAATCAGAAATAAAAGTGATTTTTATGTTAAAATTATAAAAGGCATTCGAAGCATTCGAATCTTATGAAATGTCAACTCCACTTGCTACACACGGTGTATCATATTTGATACACAAGTTCTTTTTTTCAATTTTTACGAAAAATTGGTAACGTAGGATTTTTCTAAAAAAAAATCTTGTGTTAAAGCAATAAACTTTGGCTAAAAACAGTCCCGTGCTGGGTCTAATTTAGACAGTTCTGATGTGAATTTAGCTACCAGTTTTGAATGAACTTAATGAACTCCTAGAAATTCACTGGAATTCGTTCTGGAAATTCACTGGAATTCTTTCTGGAAATTCACTGCAGTTACTGCTAGAAATTCACTGGAATTCCTTCTGGAAATTTACTAGAATTCCATCTAGAAATTCACTGAAATCCCTACTGGAAGTTCACTAAAATTTTTCATGGAATTCACTAGAATTCCTTCTGGAATTTCTTATGGAAATTTACTTGAAATTCACTAAAATTTTTCCGGAAATTCACTGAAATTACTTCTGAAAACTCGCATTTACTTCTGAAAAATTCACTGAATTTTCTCATGGAATATCGTTGCTCTTCCTTCTGGAATTCACTTGAATTCTTTTTGGAAATTCATTAAAATTCCTTCTAGAAATTCACGTTCAGCTTTTTTTGAAAAAAAAAATACACTGATCTTTCTTCTAGAAATTCGCCAAAATTCCCTCTGAAAATAAATTTATTTGCACTTCCTTCCTTTCCAGCCCCCAACGGCTACGAAAGACAACCAGTTTCTGGAGTGTGATCTCTGCAATAAGCGCTTCTCGCGACGAGATAATCTCCTTGAGCATCGTCGTTTGCACACGGGAATTGGTCTGGTGTCGTGCGAACACTGCCCCATGAAGTGCACCACTCAGGCCAGATTGCGGAAGCACATGAAGAAGCATACGGCCCGCAAGAGTTTTCCCTGCCCACAGTGTGATAAGGAGTTCGTCACTGAGCGCTACCTCGGTATCCACATTCTCAAACACACGGATGAGCAACTGCCCTATCCCTGTGAATTGTGCGGAAAAGCGTTTTCGCGCAGCAATTCATTAACAAGTCACATGAACAGCCACATGAAGAGATTTCCCTGCTCGCGCTGTTCTATGGTGTTTCCGTCGGATCGACTGTTGAAAATCCATCGACGAACGCACAAGATGATGTGTGATTTGTGTAAGATGAACTTTGAGACAATGGAATTGCTGGGTATGCACTACGAGGAGTATCATCCGGGCATGGATATGGATCTTCCGTCCCAGGAGGAGCCTCAAGTGGCTGAGGAGAAGCAATCGCTGTCTTGTGAGACTTGCGGCAAAGAATTCTCGCGAATCTCTCACTTTAAGGCTCACATGAATACTCATCTCAAGTCTTTTCCCTGTTCTCGGTGCTCCAAAGTGTTTCCATCGGAGCGACAGCTCAAGAAACACAGTAAAACCTGTCAAATGTCAGGCGATGGAGAGGAAGATGAGGAAGAGAAACAGAAGGAACCGGAAGAAGCTGTTGATCAAGTCGCTTCTGAGGAGGAACCAGAGGAGGCAGAGGCTGTTTCTGAGGAGGAAATGGAAGAACCGAAAAAACGGATTTCTGTGAAGAAGGAATCTCAAGGAGACTTTGAATCCTGGCCTTGTAAATTGTGTGGGGAGGATTTCTCACGGAAGAAGTCCTTAGAGATTCACTTGAGAACTCACACCATCAATTTCCCATGTAAAAGATGTCATCTGATGTTCCCATCGGAGCGATTAATGAAGAAGCACAGGAAGATCCATAAAACCACATGTAAAATCTGCTCAATGGGATTTGAGACGCGCCAATTGTTGCAGGAGCACTACCAGGATGTTCATCCGGAGAGTAAGAGGGCAAAAGTGATTACGGATCCGCTGGAGGGAATTTAAATTTAAGAGGTAGGTAAGTCAAAAATTGGTTTATCTTTAGTGAAATAAAATTTATTGATTCAAGAGGGAAAGACGCATCCTAGTCTTCTCTGACACTCCATTATGGAAATAACTCCGCCATCAGCACAGCATTTGGTCACGGCTCGGAAGCAGCAATCGTCTTCCACGACGTAGCTACAGTATTGTCCTATTTGGCTACTGGCGGGACAGTCCATGCTAGAGATTAAGACAATCTCTAATAGCAATATGATAGGGATTTGTAATGCCAAGCGAAATTTCATTGTTGGAAGAAGTTTTCAACTGAAGCTATACAAGCTTTCAGCTCATCTTTTATATCAAGTGAATATTAATCGACCCTGACTTCTTTTCTCTTTAAATTCAGATGGAAAATGTTCCAATTTTTAACGCATAACATTTGAGTAAATGATCTCAATTAATGAAATTAATGGAATAAAAGGCAACGAATTGACATGAAAAACATGAAATCATTTATTTTTAACAAAAGTGAACCTTGATCAATGAGATTACACCTTAATCCTTAATCAAATCAAAAATTGTCGTTTTATAGGGTCAGGTAAGCCCTTTCGTAATACATATATACAGTTTTGCCTACAGATTCTTACAGATAAGTGATTTTGATCCGCATTTTCCAGTCAAAAAAACATCATTTATTAGATTCTTTTACATTCTTGAGGAAGATCTAATAATAATTTTTCAATCAAGAAACCAATAAAGACAGGAAACAACGTTCAGTCGAATATAGAGCTTAGAAATAAAAGAAAAAACTTCTATAATTAAATTCAACGGCAACTTTTGCTTTTTCTTTGAGTTCTTCCAAAAAATTCTTCTGAGATGTTTCTCAGAAATGTAAAAATAACAGATTTTTGGTGGAAATGTGAAGAATTTCTACTGGATAAAACGTTAAATAGCATTCAGTTGTTAGACCTCCACTAACAACCCACTATTAGGCTTCCGGAAAGGGGTACCTCAACCCTAGCTGTTGGTCGTATTTATAATATGAACTTAGCTCAGACGCAACCACTAACTTTTCTGCTCATAGATGGCGACACAAACCCCATGAACATACTTAATTTGACTAAAAATTAATTTATATTCTACAAGGCGCTTCGCGCCTCTCTTTGCGTGGTTTGTCTTGGGTCCATTAAATTGATTGAGAAAATTCGTTAGCGGATAAAAAGTCAAAAATAGGGGAACTTTGTACGAAAGGTTCCAAAAGGTAAAGTTATAGGGTTCAGCAACCCAATCAACTCCCATTCATTGTGAGCCGCTGACGCTCCATCTTAGTGATGAACAAGTCGAAATTGTCCGAAAAATTGGTAAATTTGTACGAATGTTACAAATAGGGGATGATGGGGCCTTCTTATATGCTATGGGGTTGTAGGTGAAACCATTCTGAGCAACCCTATCACACATTGTGACCAGCTAGCACTTCATTTTTATGGTCAAAAACTCGAAAATACTCGAAAAATGGGTAAATTTGTATGGTAGGTACCAATAGGGGAAGGCTGGGGAATTTATCTATACTCCAAAGTTATAATGGACAGCTACCATATCATTCCATAACATCATACATCGCGACCCGCTAGTGCTTCATCTTGGTGGTCAAAAAGCCAAAAATGTCGAAAAAAGGGGTAAATTCGTATGGGAGGTACCAGATAGGGGAGGTGGGGGATGTTTTCACACAGCCTATGTCCCAACCTGGGATGTCAAATATCAGCCAGATCGGTTCAGCGGTTTGGTCGTGATGCGCGAACACATTGACACAGACAGACAGACACACAAATATTTTGGAGATGGGTATTTTCGGACTCCTAGAGGCACGCCCGGTCGAGATTTGATGGTTTGGGTGTGATCATGTATTATGTATTAAGATCGCTGGGATTTTAAAGTTTTTCTTATTACACGTGACTTTTGGCCGAAAACATAGACAAAAAAGTTCTTATTTAACCATCTGTGTTTCTAATTCTTGCAACTTTTGCATATGAATTAGATGCCAAGGCGTACTTTTGTCGCTATACCGCAAATCCCCTAACCGAGATAAAAGAATTTTCAATCAGTTTACATATTTCCGAAAGTGTCTATGAATTTAGTAATCAAAGAGATTCACACAATCAGTTAAGATTTTTCAATCTATAAATAAATGTATGAAAATTTTATATCCACCCTTTTTGATACTAATTTTAATATGTACTTTAATTCATTTTAACAATAATAGGGGAAAGTGGGACTTGCAGACAAAAAATTTTGTTTTGTGTTTCACAATTTTTACCAAAATATTTTATTGATGATGCAAGAAATTCATAAAGCCTCTAAACTTCTCTACGGTTGAAAGGATCCTTGAATATCTATAGTTTTTTTGGGTATATTTCCGATACAATCAAATCAAAAGAAAACTGATAAGAGTGGGGCAGATTTGGACACTTTTTCAGCTCATATTTTGTGAATTGAAATAACAAACACGTATTTCATTTCTAGATCTGCCCCACTCACAGTTTAGAGTTGAGTCTTGTCTTATGGAATAATCAACAATAGTCTCAAATTTTGGGTTTTTGAGTTTTGAAATAACTATATTGTTTAGCGCTTTATTATATCACAACTTTTTTAGGCGACTGGAAATCCTAGATTGCGAATGTGGAATTCTTACAGATTATGCCAATTCGAATGCAGTAAAAACCGGATTGTGACACACTTATAAGTTCCTTAAAAAGATATATGAAGCAGTTTTTTTTAAATGGATATTCTAAGTTTTCTAAATATTGTGAAAAATTGCTAGAATGAAAAGAAAATAAAAAAAAGTGTGTAAATATAATAATAGTGATTCAAAAACTAAAAATTTGAAACTTATCATCCTATTCTATAATTATATTACATAATTATTACATATTACATAAGACTTGACCCTTAGTATTTATCACGCTACAGGAAAATCTAATTAACTTTAAAGATGTTCGTTTTTCTAAGAATTTCTTTAATCCATGAATGAAAAAAAGAGTTTTTTGAATCACGAAAAAATATGACGCTGACTTTTCTTTCTCTCTGGCGAAAAAAGCAATCGAGTGGGTTGAACATGATGTCTTAGCATGGAAATTGCTCTTACTAATTAACATTTCCGCTGTGCGAGTCTCGTGACTTGCGATCGCGGCAAGTGAAGAAATTCACGTGCTTACAGAACAGCCGCGTTTTCTGCTATGGATATTGTATCAATGCGGTAAAAATTTCCTCGTCAAATATCAAGAGAGTTAATTTTTCCCGTTGAGCGCGTGTTGGAAAAATAATATTTATTCTTCCGCTAATTGAGAATCAAATTCAGTCCATGGAGTTCACTTTCAAAGAGATTTAAATGGGAGTAAAAGAAAATATTTGTGGCTCTAAATAGGCATCGGGTGTGAAATGTGCGAGGAAAATGTGGTCGACGCGACTAAAAATATCTTTCGGGATAAATCTCTGGAATTTCATCGTCTCTGCCAGCTCTCAAATCACTGAATGCAATCTTTCAATTATGATCACAGAGAATGAAAGGAAAAAAAAGTCGTGTTGGGCAAACACAGACTCCATCAATCACATCTTTCTGTTGACTCTTTCATTCTCTCATCCTTTTTTATGCAGATGTGCAAAGGGCGCGTCTGATATATTAATTGCAATGCCTTTTTATCAAACCTGACATCGCGTGCGATTTCTCTCTAATGAACCGCCAGTTTCATGCGATAGTTTTACTATATAGAGGAATTGTCTTTGAACGCTCGAGACGCGCGCGTCTTGCGGGAGCAAAAAGGGGACACGATATGGCGGGACTTTGTTGATTAGACCACCGAAGATTGCAAAAAACCACAGACAGTATCCTAAAATAATGATTATTTTCATCGCGACGCAGACGCGCACGAAACATCACGAGCGCGCGCTCAGCGGCCACCCGAGAGAGATGGTCCAAAACGAGAGAGTCATCTTGAGCTGTTGATGCTGCGAGTGATTTTCCCAGGGGCGTATTTTCTGGCATATTAAAGATCATAATCTATGATTAGTTTCATTAAAAATGATTGAAGTTTCTAAAAAATTTGTTCCGGAACATTTTGTATGATATGAAACTTATTTTCGGAAAACGTGACCTTGTTTTTTCGGAATTTATTGCATTTTTCGTGAAAATATCCTTTCTAAAATTCTGTTTTTAACTTTTCCTGATTTCCCGTTCCGGAACTTCAGGAAAGTATTGCAAGGACCATCTTATTTATTCCGGAAATAGTTTTTCCTAAAATTAAAGCTCTTTTGAAGAGTTTCTTAGTTTTTTTTTGTATTTAATTTCGATTAATTTCAAAAATATGGTTTTTCCGAAAATTCAAATCCTTGAAATTTTCCCTAATGCAAACCTATTTCGTCCCTGGATCGTCGCCGGTTTCCCACGGATTCTCTCCTCTCATCATCTCACCCACTCGCGAATGATTTCTCTCGTCGCAGCATCTGAGAATGAAGACGCAATTCGTCTCCAGTCGACTTTTGCTCCTCGACCAGTGAGAAATTGCCCGTTTTTCATTCTCCACTTCCTGTGCTAAGAAAGACTCTTCTTTCTCACTGCGCCTGCAGGAGCCCCCTTTTTTCTCGCATTTCGTGTCGCAGAGGCGAAACTGACAATTTCGAAAGTGAAAAAGTTACATCAGTAGTTAAATTCTGTGTCTGATTCCGCCCAAAAGGACCTCACATTTTTTTTCGGAATTCGGGTGGAGATTTTCATGGTGCGCGCAGGGGCTGAGGGTGGCAAGATGGGGCGTCGAGAGAATTTTCTAAGTGAAGCATCCTGAATTGTTGCACCTTTGACAATTTTGTCCGCCCTCGTAACGCCCACCCACTTTCCGGAACGGGAATAAGTTCCCAAAATGTGAAACTTCGGGGAAGAAAAAATTGTGGAAAAGTGCGTGAGGTAGAAATATTTTCACCCGCTTGAAAAAGTTCTTTTATGTGAAAATTCTCTGGTGTAAATTTCTATGGTTGGCCAAGTGCGTGTGTGATGGATTTTGACGCACTTGCCTCGGTGATTCGTGTATCTCCAACACCCTCGAGGGACTTTTTCCCGAGTGCGCACATTGAGGAGAAAAATTGCGACATTTGCCATTTTTCAACATGATTGTTAAATTTTTTCCGGAGACCTTTTGCGGGGTGAAGAGCTAATTTATTGTGGAGTTGCAATAATTTTTCTGAAAGAATATCCCAAATTCTGAAATAATATACTTTTCCGGAAGAAAATTGTTGAATTTATAGACTAAAAATCGTATTTTCCGAAAATTAATAATTTATTCAAAATTCCGGAATACATTTTTAAGAGTTTCTTTGTCAACTTGAATTGTTATAAATAATTTCCGAAAAACCCTGAACTATAGATAACTTTTCATTCAATGGTAAATCATCTGCTAAGTGCAGCAGAAAGGGCGCAGACGAGAAATGTGCCGTCTCAGCGAATTTTTCCCGCGAGGCAAATTCAATTAGGCTCGTGTGGGAGGGACTCTCTCCGTTTAGAGATGCTTGTGGTGAATGAAAATTGCGCTGTGACTCCTCCTCGATGCTTTTTTTCTTATTTGCACATTTTCGTGGCGCCCCAAAAATAATCACGACAAGCGGAGAGTTTTGTGTGACAATTTTTGTGGCTATAAATATAATTTTATACGGTGAATGAATCTCAACTGCGCGACATCACTTTTATGCAACGCACCGGAAGACGATGACGCCGTTTTTGTCGCTGCAAGACGAGAGAAGTGTGCAAAAATTGGCGCGAAAATATCACCAATGTTCTTTTTGCCTCATAAATTAACTAAACGGATTATAATGAGAGATTTAGGAGCGTTTTCGGAAAGAATATATGAGGGCATTTTTCGGAAATTTTATTTTCAGTCGAATAGATTGTAATAAGCTATTCCGGAAATGAATTTTTGGAATTCCTGAATAATTTAAATTCCTGACAATTAGCTCAAAATCTAATGTTCGCCTTTCAGATAATGTGAAACACTTGAAATTCCTCCTGGGTATGTTAATAAAATCTCAAGAGGATCCGATGAACAAAATAGAGTGAGAGATACAAGAAAATCTATTTAGGAGAAGACAAAGTGAAATATCAAGAAAATTGGGGAAGGGATTAGCATGTGTGGGTGTTTCTGGACACTGGACCATCAGACAGTGATGTCGAGTGGGAATTGTGGCCACATGCCAGCACCAGTGACGACACACGGCGTCAGCTGAAGAGCCCATCGCCCACGCCGACGCAATCACGCACAACACGCACTGCAACAGTGATACGATGTGGCGGCACCTGTGGCTCCTAGTGGCCCTAGTGGCCGGGGCGCTCAATTTGGCCGTCGCCCAGCGGCCGCTCAGTAACTCCTCGTCTTCGTCGTTCGCCTCGGGTGTCGTTCTGGGGCCACAAAGTCGCGTTCCCACCACAAACACACCACACGCCGTGGACCCATTCGCGGCGGGCGGCGGCTATATGCTCAACTCCTACTATCCCGGCTACACGGGGCGCAGTCGTAACAAAGACAAGTTCAATGAGTTGCGCAATTTGTCGCTGTTGAACAACATTAGGGGGGCGGAGCCTGGAACGCCTCGAGAAACGCGGCCAGCGGCGTATAGCACGCTGTGGAACTTTAGGGATCGCCAGGGCGATGATCCCGCCTTTCCAGCGCACAGTAAGGATCCTGTACAGAATCTGAAGGCGCGCTTCAAAGAGAGTGTGAGTAAATCGATACTGTTTGAGCCGTTTGAGCATTTTCCGGAAAGCTTTCTCGGGGTGGTTAATGGATATTTGCTAAATTAAGGTTACTTTTCGGGAATAATGGGATCAATTTTGAAATATTGTGTCAATCCGGAAAGAAAAAGTACTATAACTTTGCTATAAATACATTTTCCGAAAAAATAAATTTATATGTGAAATTTCTTTCCGGAAAAGATTTTTCAAGTAAAATATGGAATCAAATTATGATTTTTAGATTTTTAAATAAAATTTACTAAATATTCGAACTAGCTCAAATATTTTCCGGATTTTCCTTTACAAAAATCGTTATTTACAGATAATTTTTACCTACATTTTTTTTGTACATTTACAAAGTACATATTAAAAATTCCAGCATCATGGCTATTTTAAAATTTCCTAGGAAAAGTGGGAAAAGCTATTGTGTTTCATTCTCAGTTCTATTCCAAAAAAAAGGAAATTATCCTGCATATCATATGCAAATGATGAAAATTTCAATATCCGCCACTGTATTTCCGCCACTCTTCCGTCTCTTGCTTCCTCTAAGCTCTCCATGGCAATTGAAATTTCCTGTTACTATTTCCACTTCTGCACCTCCGAGTACCATCCCCAAGGCATTAATCCATTTTAAGGCCAATTGCAGCCCCATGAATGATCTGAAGGAGAGGAAGGAGACATGGATTTTGCCTTTCTAATCTCAAACAGACTAAATATAGAAAATCTATTTAGATATTTTACCTGTTAGAAGGGAAAGGAGGTCTGGCGTCATTTTTGTATATGGCAAACATTTTCTTCAGCTTCAACCCCTTTCCCAGACTTATTTCATCCATCCAACACTGTTTTCTTTCATTCTCCCCCAAAAATAGACATTTCTCATGAGGCGCCCTTCGAGCGTCTCGCGTGAAAAATTCATCTTGACACCGAGTTAGAGCACATGAGACAGGAATCAGGCCAATTTATTGAGGTGGAAAGTGAAGAAAAGGGAATTTTCGTAGGGATTCTGGGTGGATTTTAGCTAAATAAAATTTTATTGCTTCATTAAATATATTTTGTTTGTGAAAATACGACTGGGGAGCTTTTAGGGGGTTTTGTTTTCGTGTTTTCGAAGACGAAATTCGACATCGAACGGAAGGTTTTGTATTTTCGAAAACAAATTTTGACTTCATCGCGAAGAATGTTATTGTCTTTTTCGAAGATTAAATTCGACTTTGACGGTTATATTAGAGTTTTTGGGAATTAAATTCGAAGACAAAATTTAAAATTTCGATATATTTTGCTAGTTTCTTAGAAATGAGTATCGAAAAAAACAATATTTAGACGCGCTTTCTATCAAATTAACATTTTAAGAGTCTTTTGAGAGGGTTATTACAAAGTGTTCAAAGGCAAAATTCGACATCAAAGGGAGGGTTTTCTATTTTAGAGGGGCAAAATTTGATTTTCTAAGAATATTTAGAGCTGGGATACCCCGGATACCCATATCCCTGCTGTTCTGTAATCGGCTCCGAAAATGAAAGTCACCGTAGAGCCCTGAGACTAGGGGCGCTCCACGTTTCAGGGTCCCCATATTCAAAAAATATGTGCGGCAAAAAAGTTTTCCGGCCGGCCGGCGTATGTCGTTTTTGCCCTTGTAGCAAGAGAACGGTAAGAGATATCGACTTGCGGTTTTCGGCAAATGTCATATATCAACCGAAAGACAGAGGATTATGATGTCAAATCCCGCCCCCGACCCCCACATCCGCCATTTTGGAATATTATTAGGACCCTAGATATTAGGGTCCAAATTTTGAATTTTAAATCGGC
>CAKKOB020000148.1:40008-85389 GCA_918844115.2 Phlebotomus perniciosus | reverse complement strand
AAAAAAAAACGTCTTGATGGAATTCCTTTGTTATATTGAAAATATGCATTGAAGTCTCACTGAAATCTGCATTTGAGATTGTGAAATTTGCACAAATTCTCCACTTGGTGTGAAGATGAATTGTGACCAAGGGTGTGTTCAGAGACATTTTGACTTTCCTCTGAGTGTTTGGGTAGGTACACGCCATACCAGAAATATCTTTGCGGACACATCATCGTCAATTCGATGGTATTATATTGACTGTCCCACAGTCCCCAATTCCAAACGTGTCCAACACCGCGTGGAGAGTCACGCATATTAATGGCATGAGATCGTTTTGGAATTGTGTTGGATTGGCTCATTTGTCCCGCGCTCGCTCAGGTCTTGGATGAGGGACGATAGAGGCGGAGGTGAGCGGTCCAAGAGTTCGAAGGAATGAAAATAGGTCGCGTCGATCGTGTGGCTATTTGGAGTGCGCGATGGTGTTCGCCTCTTGTCCACCTCACTGTGAATTTCATGTATATGTTAACTTTCGATGTGGGTGGAGGAAAAAGTGTGAAATGCTAAGTGCCTGGTGGACAAGAGGTGAAGAAGTTCTCCTTCCTCTGACCACTTGACTGCATTAGCGACACAATTATCATGCCATTAACCCGACCCGTTTTGCGCCACAGGAAGTTTACGGATCGCTCTGCCTCCGGTCTATCCTGCAGATTCTCTTGGATATCTTCCTGGCCGTTGGGAGAAAATATTCAAAATATTCTCCAACACACGGGATATTGTCTTACCTTCTTATAGTATATTCGTCAAAGCAATTCACCATGCGCGGATTCTTGTTTTCATTCTTGTACTTCCAGTTTGGTTCACTTGCTGTGACCATCATCATCATCATGATCATTGCGCCATCATCACTGTGTGATCGTACGGTTTGTAGTGGAAATTGACTTTTGTTGATTGTGCGCGCAATCACTAAGAGAGAAAATTTTACCGTTACATTGTTTAGTCGCCCATTATATAATACATAATATGAAATTCTATGTAACATTCTGGTATCTATCTATCTAAATATATAAAATATATTAGAAGTAGCTAGTTATAAGCCTGGAAAATGTTCAATTTTCCTCTCTGAATTTTTGATTTTTCTCTCTCAGCACAGCGAAAAAGGCAATTAGCGATGGCATGTTAGTGAAATTCCACGGAGATTTTCTTAAAGATGATCCATGATGGCCCGAGACATAAATTATTACGAGAGAGGAATTTTATGTTGATATTTTTATTGTATCAAAAGAATTCAATTCTAATATGAGGAGAAATTTATCAATGCCCACTTTTATGATGCCAAGACCCAAAGAGATGGCTAAATATGATATTCTTATATGTTGGGGTTTCTGTAGAGAGGAATAAGATCTCTGCGGGTCTGAATTTTTGTGTCGAACACTCCATCGGGAGATCAATAAAAATTATCGATTTGACGTGGGTGTTGCGAGAAATGTTCTGCAAATGACTTAAGATGTTAACCGTGTTGCAATAAGTCTTTACAAATTGCTGGATGTTTTTTCAATCAAAGGGAAAAATGAGATTTGGGTTTTGATTCTTGATCATTTTGGAACAAGATTGTAATTTTCAGGAGTTTTTGTGGAATTTTTCCTGAAAATAGAAGAAAATAGCTTCTTCTTGTTCTTGTATTATTTTTGTTTGTTAATTTCTGAAAATAGCAAAAATAAAATATAATAAAATTGATAAATTTGAGGCAAGTTTGCTAGAAGTCAGAAAATTTTTAAATCAATTTTGCATACAAATAGGCGTTTTAATGTAATTTTGCATAAAGACAGGCTTATTGATGCAAATTTTGCCTAAATTCATTTAAAATTGCATGATCCACCAGACTTTGCCTAATATCGCAAACTTTTTTATTTTCTTCGTAGAATCTCAGGAGAGAATTTATTCCTTATCATGTTTCCGGGAAATTTATATTTAACATCTCTATTTCAACATTTTTGTTATTCAAATGAGAATACAATTGACGTAATCGTCAAAATGTAATTATTTATTACTTTTTTAAACAAATTGAAACAAATTTCTTCGTGAATTAAATTAAGTGCTAAATTCTAAAGCACGTTCTATGGGAAAGTCGCAGAGATTGTGCAAACTCCATGTCAATAAATAACCCGAAAGATAGAAATACGAGAGAGTAATAGTATTAAAATAAATTTTGAGAAAAGATTACTTCCTTGTCCATGTTTTCCGACAAGAAACATGGACTTTTCAATAACCAATTCATTAACCTTTGGCCTACAAATGGAGTCATTTGAGCTGCCACATGTAAATTCTGATTTTCCTCTAATTTCTTAGATATCAAGTACTTGGGATCAAATGTTTATTTCCAATTCTCGTTGGTGGTTCAAGTTCATTAGTGAGATTCAGGAGATGAGATAACATCGGATGCGTACGTTTTGCCCAATGGGAAACATGGGTGAAAATGTTCACAATGGCCAGTTCCCCCATTTCCATAAACAGACTCTCTAACCTATTTAATTTAGAAAAATGTAAAAGATAAAATTGTAAAATATCGTGTTACATCAATTCAAAAGCTCACTGTTGGGAATCGAGATGTTGAAAAAGTCCAACATCCGGATTGCAGGTATTTTCTGGCGTTAAAGATTCTCTGCGCTCAGAGCTGGTGAATGTGGAGGAAGGAGACATGATATAAAATACGTTTATTTGTTGCTGCCACACTGCCTTTCATTCCCGAAAGTGCCCCGGCCCATGAGTGTGGGAATTGCAAACAGCCTGTGGCCAAAATTGAGAGACCTGGGAGTACAGTGGGATAAAATGAGCAAAGAAAGCAAATATTATTCACGAAAGTGTGCCATTCCCTCAAGAAATTCTGCGCCTCTCCTTCGTCACGAGTGGAAAAAGTGAGGAAAAATTACTTTTAGTGAGATACTGTTGCTAGGGTGTATATATAAAAATTAATTTATTTTCAACTCAGACCCCGTGAGGTCAGAATGCATCGCTTGGGAAAGAGAGTCATTTCAACGCTTCTTTTTTCCTTCCAAACACCATCCAGTGATGGGAGAAAATGTTGCCGTGTCTCACTCTCTTTAGAACCAGCATCAAGATTTTTCTATATAGTAAAAATTAGAAAGTTTCTCCAATCCAGCGTCTCTTCCCAACAATACAATCAGTTAGTGTTTTCTCTATCTAATGTGGTGTTATTAGAGTTTGAGAAAATGCGCGTGATAAGTCTCTTGAGTAGCTAACTTATGGGAGTTGTGATTCTTTTATGGCAAACTCAGAATAGATACTGGGCAGCTTGACTGAACTATAGTATTGCTGGAAAGGTCCTGAAATACAATATATTAAATTTTCAACTCAACCCATATAGAAGAGAAGTTATTTAGTTAAGTTAATTTAGGTATTTTCAAAATGGCGGATCTGGGGGGTTAGAATTCAGATTTGATATCATTTTTTTGTCTACCAAAAACAACATGTTGCCATTCTCTCAATATTAGCGTGAAAACCGTGAAAACATATTAATCGGTTAGCATAACGGCCGGCCGGAGGGACGAATAATGGCTGGAAAAATTAATTTTGAATTTTATTTTGATTTATATTTTTTTGGAAATCTAGAGATGACCACATAAATTTCTAATGTTTTGGAAAAATTTTGATTTTCATTCGATAACATAAGCTGTTGTGTATCTGGATGATTCACAACTACAAAAAACTCCTTCCACCCAGAATGCTCAATACTGTGTACATTTATCTTATTCTTTGAATTAAATCTTTACCCATTGAACGACTGGAGATCATGCTTCTTGTACTCATAAAAGACTTTTTTCTTCTCCTTAAAAATCACGATAATTATTGTGCTTGAGAAGAGAAATCTCAACCTTGACCGTTGTTTTTATTGACTTCAGGTTTTTTTACATTAGGATATTCCAACTCGTCTTATGCACAACTTTACATGCTACCTTATATATCCATCCAACCTATGAGCAATGACAGAGAAGAGAACCATTACTCAATCATTAGTGAACCACGTTCATATCGTTATGTAATTATTTAATGGTAAATTATAACATTTCCTCCACGGACGACAGCAAATTGCCTCTCTCACGGAAATACTCTCCACCTTAAAATTGATACTGTGACATTGATTTTCAATTCCCGGGAAGAATTCCAATCACGGTGACAAAGTAGGGATAAAGTGCAAATGCTTCTTTGCACCTGTGACGCTTTCCCACGCACTAGAAACCCTTTTTGAGGTGCATAATTGAATGAAAGGATACAAGGAGTGGCAGCTGGAAAGAGAAATTGCTTATCATCCTTCGATCTTATATGGTTATCCTTTGCCATTTGGGTAGAAAATTTACCTGAAAGGGGATTTTTGAAAAAGGGTTTTCATCCCTTTCCTTGATCTCACATCAAAATTCAATCACTAAAAGTGTGGGTTCAAGGGGTGACTCATAACACGCATTTTATGTTCAATTTCAACATTTTTTTGCTAGAAATTGTTACAATACTTGCTAGAAATACATAAGCTGCTAAAATATATTTTATTTTTATAACAATGAATTTCAAATAAAAAGTATTTTTTGAATATTTTTTTTATTATTCAAGAAAATTTTGATACTTTGTCAAATTTATTGCAAATTTACATTTTCTGTTAGAAATTTTAAAATACATTTTGGAGTATCTGCTCTATCTGCTATGAATTTTCAAAGTTTTGCAAAAAGAGACCATTGCCAATTAAAATGACTCACCCCTTGGGTAGAATAGACAATGACATTGGAAGAGATTTTGCTGTAAACTCCCAAGCACTAAAATCAAGGGATATCCTGAATATTTGATTTAAGAATCGATCACCTTTCAGGAAGGAAGAAGGTGTTTCCCAAATCCTCTTCTGAATGGATTTCGGGTCATTTTACTTATAGTTCACATCTCAGAGTGTGGGAAAATACATATCGCAGTGCATGTCGATGTTATGATTAATGATGTTGCGAAAAATCAAATAGAAATTTCAAAGATGCAGTGTCAGAGAGTCAAATTAACCCAAGAAAAGTTCATCAGAGATTTTCGACATATGGTCAAAACTGAAATCACATTTCTTGTTTTTCATCTAACTCCTAACGTGTTTATAGACATTTTTTGTGGTTCCAGCAATGAGGTCAACTTTCTTATATCATCAAGCGCCTGAGTCGTCAGGCTATCGACGTTAAAAGTGTTGTATTCGGAGGAAAAAAATAAATAAACTTTTTCTATACTCTCATATTATGAGGCATTTCTGACTTACCAAGTTCACTGGCCTCTTTCGGTTAGTGTTTTTAAAATGATTTAAGTTTCATGGCGCTAAAAATTTATCTTCACAGTTGAAGACTTGGGTAAAAAAACATAAGAGATTATTATAATTTAGAATAATTGAATTTTCCAGTAAATAGACGTTTATTTGAATTAATGAGAATATGCATGAGAATTTTATGATCAAATTTCTTCTAAAAAAACAACATTTCGATGGATATATGCAAAAATTGCTCAAGCAGGAAAGAAACATGTTTTTTTTATCTTTTTTGTGGTAAATTTTCTCAGTAATCAAGATAGATCAAACAAAGATCGTCCGCTAAAAGATTGCAGAGAATTTTGTATTGAATACATCTGAAATCGTACAATAGTCTGCAAAATCTGCCCGATGGCCGGAAAAAATATATGTTGAATTGTTTGTTGAACACTTCAACAATACCAGCTGGTGGATATAAAATTCAATCCTCCTCAGAGAGTCCTTCAATCCTCCATCTCAGACACACTTTTTTGTGCTCGTCTTCTTCTTTGGGTATTGGCTTTCACTTCCTGACCATTTTTATGGTTCTGCGGAGGTGCTTGAAATATTTTCAGGTATTTTTTTCTCATCCTTCTCACTGAAAATGAAAATGACCTTCGGCGGGATCACACAAAAATTTCAATTTCGTCAAGGAACACCACAAAGTGAACACAACCCTTTGGGAAGTCGTAAAGATTTAAAAATGTCTATTTTTTGGCCTTAGACAAAAATGTTAAAAGAGTAAATTGAAGCCCCAATAAATTGTTTCTTCAGCAACCCTTTTGTTGGCGTAAAATAGTTTTATGATTTGTAAGGAAAAAACCCTTTCGTAATAAAAAATATATTTTGGTTCCACATTTTTTATTGTTCAAAAAATATTCAAAAATTTTCCCGGGACAAAATTTTCTCTTGAAAAACCTAATATTTTTTTATTGAACTATCAGTAACCCTTGCTTAACTTATTTTTTTCTGAGAAAATTCTTCTTTGCATAGAAATTAACCTTCTGGATCTTGTGAAGAATGACAAACGACTCGCACTTTTGTTGGGCAATTTTTGTGGAACTTACCAAAAAGAATCACCCATAAAAGACCTTCGTGATTTACAACTCTTTTTGACTTGTGCACGGCAATTTTAGTGTGAACTTTTGTGGTCTCACTTGCAATTAGGGATGTTAAAACATGCGCTTGAAAGTGCAAGTGGGACAACAAAGGGCTCGAGAGCCCATGCGAAAAATATGCATTTTCACTTTTTGCCGCAATGGTGCGTGACATCCCCTAAAAATATTCCAATGAAGATATTTTCCCACAATCAATATTGTAATTTACCGATGGGTTTTTTTGAGCGACAGTAAGAAGCTTCGTAATTGCAAAATTGCTTTCCTAATGACGGAATTGGCGGGAAGAACAAGAGATTCTTCTCAGGTGCTGATTGGGTCACCTTTGGAACTTCTTGATCATAAATAACCAGAAAATAGTAAATGAGTTTGATGACTGTATTAATGAAGAAGTCTTCATTAGTTGGTAATTTCTCTATTTTTCAAAAATACTGTTTTACTGCCTCGTTTTTTTCCCTTCTTTTGCGATTGCCCATAGAGACTTGCAAATGTGCTTTTGCAAGATGGAATGAATGTCTTATAAGTTTTGCATTTGAGGAGAGGGGAAAAGGTTAATTATTTTAGAATGGAAACAATTTTCTCTTTAATATTTTTTATTGTGGCTCCGTTATCAAAACAAATCTCCCCCAGAATCATTAATTAACAGTGGGTAGTAAAGAGAACTGGATGAATATTCTTGGGCGCACTAACTCATAATTTGCATAAAAATGTCAAATTTCTGAGATGAGATGATAGCGAAGCTTATAATTAAGTTGTAGAATTGGGTGTAGAAAAAAACAACACACGGGGAGAGATTTTAAAAGCTGGAAGAGAGAACTACATTCTTATGAATTATTGATGCAATTAAATCATAATTGTGAAAGATTTTTTGAAAGGTTGCTCTCATAACGGTGGATGGAAAATTCTCAAATGTGGAATACAGTTGAAGATTTTGTAGACATCGTATGGGAACATAAAGTGAGGAAACTTTTAATGAAAAGTACGAGTGGAGAATCTTAATGATTAATGATCTTTGGAATGAAAATCTGTTCCTCCAATTTAGCCACAATTGAGAAGCTGATGAAATAGTATTGATTTCTTATTGATTTTGAGTGGTGAATAGATGGGAGAGATATGGGAAATCCCAGATAAGCTGAAGCACTGATAATCATTTGGGATTCTTAAGGTAACCAAAAGATGTTTAATATACAAATTCATGATAGAATCTTCTCTTTGGCGAAATTACAATATCCGTCAATTTTTGATGCAGTCTTTAATCTTCAATTAAGAGTAACATGTTAATTCAAATTATACTTTATGATTAAACTTCTCAATTGGGAGATGAAGTCTCTCCTACATTATTCTGTGCTATGTAACAAGAAATATATTATATATTCCGTGTCACGAATAATACATAAAATGATTTTTTGTCTGAATGCTAGTTTAACGTCCACACTCGTTGCTCATTCTAATATACCTGACACCAACACTAGCACAAGTACTATATCCGCTTCTTTTTTTTTGTTAATTCGATCTTCAAGCTACACGAGCCGCGATTTTCGGAGGTCAAAGAACTTTAATTCTTGATGATGAAAGCCCCAACGCGCGATTATAGTGACGATCATCGAAACGAAACCACATTCCGCTTCAGTGCGATGTGCTTTTTTTTCTTCACCACATAAATGTATTTTTCTTCTTTATGAAATCCTTTTTCTTTTTTTTTAGCTTTAGAATAGCAAGTCAAGTCTGAAATATCCAATTCTCTTCTTATATTTCTCTTCCATCTCTTATATTTATTGTTTCATAACAACTTGAGAATATTCTCACTGAGCTTCTAGCAGAGAAATGACTATTCTTTTGTGCGCCCTTTCAAGAGAATATTAAGTGAAAAATTGTTAATGTTGTCTTAAAGAGAGATAATGAGGAGATAAATAAAACATTTCTGCCATGTTTCTCTCTCGCATCTAATACAGAGTGTCGGTGAGCATATGAATAATGTTTATGGAATAATAATTGGCTAATTGTGTGTGTGTTTGATGGTATTTTTTGTGTGATTATAATTAGAGCAAGAACTCTCTCGAGGAGGCGTGATGAATCTTTCTTAATTGGAAAGTCTGGGTAGGAGGAAAAAATATACCAGAGAGCAACACCCATTTAAAATTTAACAAGTTTTATCAGCACAAACCTGAAGAACAGTTTTTTTTGTTGTTTTTGGCCATAAGACGTTGGAGGAGAAGAATGTCATGACGGGAGAAAAACCACCAACATCGTTGAACACGAAAAGAATTTGACTTTGATGGATTCTCATTGGCAAAATTACCAGCGTGCTTTCATTTCCTTCTGCTGATCTATTAGGCAAGATACATTGGGCGCAAAATTCTTGTGACACGAAATTCCTCGACTTACCACTGTTTTCCAAGATGTTCTTGCCACAGGCAAAAAACTAACATAATGGTAACATGCTAGCAAAATCAACTGCTCTTTACATATGCAAAATTCTTATACCGCGAATACTCCATCGAGTCGATGAGATGAGATATGAATTTAAAGCGGTATAAATATTTTATGCAAAAATAAATTTGTGTCATTTGTCAATATTTTTTATATAAATAAATATTCGTATATAACTTGTTAACACTAGATAAACAAGATCTGAATGTCAATTGGCGATGTTACAAGTAAACTTTTAAAGAATTTTGGATCAGCAAAAACATTCAGAATTATTTTGGAATTTTGTTTGCCAAAATTTTGGCTCATAAATTTTATTTTTAATAATTTTAACTTCTAATTAGAAAATGAGTAATTCTAGAGGAAAATTCGGAAAATTAGAACCATAACTAAAATTAAGAATTTAGTCCTCATAAAAACAAGTTTATTTCTGAATAACGTATTCTTAAAAGGAGTATAGCGGCGAAATATAAATTTTTTTCGGATGAATTTTATTCTCATACGTTTAATCATGAAAATAAAATTCGAATTGCTTTTCCATAATTTTTTCGAGATGTTTTCGCATATACTTAATTTAAGAATAATAAGACATAAAAGCAGTCGTTTTCGGGTTAAAAACCTGTTAAGATTTTTTATACCATTAGGTAAACTTTAATCTTTGCCCTTGCAATTTTAGACATTTAAGCCATTTGAGATTGCTTTAAGTTTTTAAGTAAGAAAACTGAAATTAACAAATTTCATACACAATTAAAAACTACAAATGTGATTTTTTTTATTTAATTGAAGAGTCTTATCTTGTTTTATTGACTTAAAAATCTTATAAAATTATATTATATAAAATATTAAAGAAATTATAAAAAATAATAGAATTTCTTTCAATGTTTAAAAATAGCTGATTTGTTTACCCCCAGCTTGAAACCACCAAGCAAGATCTCAAGATGGAGTAAAGCAATTAAAGAATCTTTAATTTCACCACTGTGTGTTCCACTAAAAGCAATTTTGTGATATAAAAGGAATTTATTATTCGATGACACGCAAGAAGATGATCTTTTAATTGCTGAATTGGATAGTTAAAGTTTGATATTATCGACTTGTTTCTTAATTACACCTTTTTAGGCTGCGTAAAAATGATTCTGTGACATATTTTTGGCCTATAGTAAAAATTAGCAAAGTCCACCGATGAAGAACCTCTGAAATCCAGCCATTTGGATTAGAAAATAACATCATAAACATATTTTAATGTCTTTTCCATGTCGCGGATATTTTTTGGGCACATTTATTGTGTGAAAGAAAACATATATAGATCTTTGTGGGATTGGGAAGTATCGCGGTTTTGGCTGAAATAAATTAGGTGTTACTATCAGTAAAGATGTTTGATGCATTTTATTGGCGGATTCATTGAATAATTCAATAGGCAATTTATCAGACATTTTGCAGTCTAATCAGCTGTCTCTTGACTTCACTAAGGAGGAGCTCATAAATTGTACCAATTTTGCATAAAAGTATAACAACGAAAATTTATCGATACACCATGCAAAATATTTCTCTCTCTATCTGAAATGTTATTTATGATTTTATTCTGCTTCTGTTTTTCTTTCCTAATATTTTTTTCACACATCATGGGATCGAGAATATGCTAAGTGGATATATTGATATTATTCCGGAGGGAGGGTGGAAGAAAAAGAAAAAATAAGAGTAAGTCACGATTGTCTGTTTTTGGGCTCTCCAAATGAAAGAAAAAATATTGAATTTGCTGAAAAGTATCATTTTCATTGGAATACCGTTTCTGTGATCGAGTGGGTGGGTTCTTCTGTGCGATTATTTGCACAGATATTCCTTTTATACATAGCAAAAAGAGGCAAACACCAACAGCTTGACTCGTTTCGCTGGTTTGCAAATGATCAGCGATCGCTATTATATAGGAACACAGCGCGAGTGCAAAAGTATATATTCTTACATGGAGGGCGATTATATAGAACGCCAACGTATGGTATGATTGGATCTGGAAGCCCCTTCGAGAGCCCCAAAGAGCCACCTTCACGCCGAAATGAGCGCAAAAATGCGTGTGGAGGAGACTTAAAAGAGAGATATGTATGTAACTGAGGCACTGGGTTCTACCTTTTGTCATTTCTTCTTCGCCTCTTGGGGTCCCTCCGTAATTGGAATACCTTTCTTGGTCATTCTCTCTCCCACCGTCATTTTCATCTGGATGCTCCAATTTTTGTTGATCAACAGACGCACAAGAAGTCGAAAAGAATTTTTTTTTGTATTTGTCAGAAACTTTTGTGCCAATCTATGCCCACGGATTAGGAGACAAAATACCACCAACGTAGAATTGAAATTCATGATACATGGATTTGTTCATCATCCATACGGGAGAACACTTAATTTTCCCGCGCATTACGTCAGCGCAGGTTATTTACATTTTAATTCTAACTGTACACAAACTACGTCGCAGATTTACTTTTTCTTTTACAAGAGAAGACATTTTTTCGAGAAATGGGTCAAGAATCGTTTGTTCAAATCGTCGAAGAAGCCAATTGTATGTGAGGTGGTAAATATTTTTGTTCTGCTAAAATAAGGTCGTTGGAAAAATTTTATTGCTCATATTTGTTGATTCAATTTGCATATGAAGACGCCAGTGAAATGTTCTAAATTTTGACCAATAAATACCTATGGCTGATCACCTTCAGAAGAATGCTATTCGGTGCAAAATAATCACGAATTGAATTTACATAAAATCACACTAAAAAACATTTTGTGCCATCAACAAATCATAGAGTCATCTCAAATAAAAGCGCAACAGCGTGAAATCCAAACGAACTTGGCAATTCTTTGGTTTTTACGGAAATTTATTTGAATATGTTACTAATGTCCCCAAGGAGTTAAACTTGTTATGCACGGCTTTTGAGTTTTTTTCTCTGGGACTCGATAATATCAAATGATTGAGCATTTTTTGATAATTTACCGATCTTTTCACCTAAGTTATTACCTTTCGAAATCCTGGGTTGAATGTCTGAGAAGACTTGCAAATGACGAAAGAAATGGTCAATAATTTCAGGTTTAGATTTAATCTGTCTAAATCTATAGAGTTTACCTGGAACTTATGGTGTCTTAATGTAAATTAATTATCTGGTTGCAACATTCTATTTTTTTAAAAGAATTTTGATTAAAAACTTAAATTTTTGGCAATTAGTGACTTTTAAATGAATTGTTACAAGTTGGCTGAAATAAATTTCTTCACGCTGAAATTCACGATTATGGAGATTATACAAACAAGAGAAAATAAATAATTACTATCAATGACACTCAAAACTGTAAACTGAATGTTGTACTACTTAAAGTTCTTTGCACACAACTTGGACAGGATTATCTTGATTCTGGTTTTGTGATTTAAAGCAATATTCATGCTCAAAGGAGATTAATAAGCAATTTACATATTTTTCGTATGAGTGACAAGTCACAAATTTTTTGTTACCTCATTGATTTTTGCTGGAAACTCCTTTGACTCTCGCCAAAGACCACGAGCCAATTAAACGGTCAGTGACATTTATTGATGTACATAATAAGGCATATAATTTAAAATAGTCACCTAGCTATTGGATTCCAGCTCGCGGGCCAGTCTTAATAAATAATTATTCGAGTTTATGGTGTTTTGATCGAGAAACTGAAATCACGCAAGAGACACGAGAAGAGACCAGAGTAAAATATTCATACATGTTATAATTGTAAATGAAGATTCCAATTCTATATGGTGGCGTTTTATATGAGTATACCTACTCTTCATTAAAAGTAAAAGAAGGTATGAGTGCAATAAGATGTTCTCCACTTCATGCTTAGCGAATCCTGACCTTGCGAGAAACACCGTTTAATTTGTCTGGGCAACGCAAAAAGCCACAAATAAACTGAATCAGTGGGGTATTTCATGGCATTATGTCTATTTTCAACTGACAGAATATGCTAATACCTGAAATTCCAATTCCCTATTGAATTTCCCATCAAAGATATTTACGTTAAAATATAATATAATAGATATACCAGATATACCATCACTGATTACAAAATAATATTTATTATTCCTTGAACACGCTTCGCTGCCTCATAAGAAGACTAAGTATTGTAATCTCTTGATTTCCGCGCTCTTTTCCACAGCCAGATCACAAATGGACGAACACTCCACAAAGTCTGATTCCTTTCGTTTCTTATTAATTCTATCTCAGACTTTCTCAATTAGCTTCACACTCAGTTGATTAGAGAATTCAAGAATTATACCCAAGTTGACCTCTTTTGCCAACTTTTATCAACATTATAGATATAAGAGAAAATGTTTTCTTCGTTGGGATACTTTCAGATTCACAACTTGTGTGATTAAATGAAAATCAAAATAATTGATACGAAATTTTTGGGAGGAGTTACACGATGTTTCTAGAAGTTAAAAAGGCGTTGAATATTTAGTAAAAAGACCCAGCGTTACAGGGTTTGAAGAACTTATGAAAAATCTCTAATCTACGTTAATAAAATCACAGCTCCCATAAGTTGGCTACACATGTGACTTATCACGGGCTTTTTTCAGCACAAACCAGAGTTTAAAATCATTCCTGTGTCGTTTTCAAGAAATATAAATATTAATTGTATGTAATTTGTATATAATTTTCCCAACAAACGAAAGACTTGAATGCCTCTCTTCCCGGATTGAACCGTGCAATCGTAGGGCTTTCCGCCCAAGTCTCAAATGGTAATAATTTTCTCAGCAAAATCAGGTGCTTTAGACAGGTTGATTAAGAAGTCCAAAGAGATTGTCAGTGTGGCAGTGGTGAAGTGCGGTTGCATAAGTGGAGATAATTATAATTTTTCAGGAGCAGCGTTATATTCTATTTCATTTTGTAGCTCCAACGATGAATATCACGGTTTAGAATCGCCAAAGGTGTGCGTGCTGAACTCATTGATTATCATGTACCGTGAATGCCCACAGGAATTAAAATCGAGAAAATTCACCCAATAGCGCAAAGTTAATGAAACACACATTTTAAACAGTCAAGCACGCTCATCTTCTCAAATGGTGGGGTTATTTTATCCAAGTTCTGCTCTTGATTGCATGTGTAGGGATGAATGAAGAATAGAAGAGAAGAAAAAGAATAAAGAGACGCTCATTGGATATTATAAAATGATTTAATTGCTTTTATAGAACGTGCAAGCGAGTGTGAATTTATTCACAATCAGACTTGAAAGGTAATATGGAAGAAGTTACTAATTAAGACATGCGCTGCAGATTCCCCGTTTTATGTTACTGAGGATCAGTGATTTAGGGTATCTCCTCAAGCTTTTTATTACCATCCACGTTCTGATTTTTTTTAATTTGAATAACCATCGAACAATCGAAGCAATGACGAACAAACTTAGCGAACCAACAATCGAAGCAATGACGAATAAACTTAGCGAACGAACAATCGAAGCAATGACGAACAAACTTAGCGAACGAACAATCGAGGCAATGACGAACATAGCTAACGAACAATCGAGGCAATGACGAACATAGCTAACGAACAATCGAAGCAATGACGAACATAGCTAACGAACAATCGAAGCAATGACGAACGAACTTAGGGAAATGGAAGAGGAGCTTTCATACTAAATTTAGAAGTGCTAGAAATGGTGTACGCTTCTCTTACCTTTGGTTTTTGTGATATTAAATTTATTTTTTTGCTTATTTAAGCTGATTATAGCTTGTCCAGAGTTCAAAACACCTTTTAAATTTGCAACAAACAACAAGATAGTCTTTTAATACTATTTTGACTTCCTATAACAAATTCTTATTTCATGTACACCTTTCTAACACAATTATTTAACTAAAGAAACTACTAAACGATGTGTTTGTTAAAGAATCTTTTTTTTGCTCGACCGCCACTTAAGAGTTCATCAACTTCTCGCTTCAATAATTAAGCAAATTTGATGTTTTTGCCAGAATGCTTCTTTTATAGTGCAATTTCTGAGAATTATGAACAATAATAAATTTATATTCTTGGAAGAATGTTAAAAAAGTCTGTGAGAACAGTTTAAATAGTCACATTTTATATAACCTGTATGTTATTTCATGCAATTAGATATTGAAATGTTTATCCATTTCACGATTCTTTTCACATCGACATAAATCCAATGTGTTGCATTGTGTTCTCTCAGAGTTTTCTTTTTGTGTGCCTTGGCAAAAGACATCCAGTTTAACGAGGCTGTGATGTTAAGTTCAATGTTTGAACCTGACAATCAAGGGGAAGAATGGCGTAAGCAAGAAGCCAATAGTTGGGAAGAATCAAGAGTTGTCCACATTGAAAATTTGTCGTCGACTTATTCAAGCGAGAGGTAGCGTGTAGAATATTTGCAGAGATAGCATTAGGTGTAATTATCATTTTAATAGAAAAGCAAGACGAACATGTTTCTCCACCAAGAATACAAACTATTCAATCAAAGTGGATGTTTGTGTTGAATTTCCGGTTATCTCACTTAATGGCACTTACACATAATTTATTGATTTTCTATGTGTTGTGCAACATTTATTTCTTGAACAATTAGCCGTTTTTGCCACTGTCAAGTGTCTCTTGTGATCTCGCGAGGGAAGATTGGCAAACAGATGTTCACAGACACTTTACTATGAAAATTGAATAAATACTTTTACAAATCGAGTGAAATTGAAGTAAAATGCGTAAAATTACAAAACAATTATCAATTCAATCAATCATTGGCTATACTCCAATTTGCAATCAATTTTTCTTCACCTAACGGTCCTCATCATTTTTGATTGGATTAATAAACTGGAGGACGATGGACGGAGTGAAGAATGTGGCTGGGGTCAGCGAAAAAAAACGATCACGATGGTCCATAAGCAAACATCATATCTCAATTTATTAGATGAGATGGTGGATTCATTAGAAAAGTTGTCAAGTGGGAAGCATGAGCCTTTTTTTCTTCGCTCTTTTTGTAATTCCTCCACACTCGACTCTTAATCTGATTATCTGATCAAAATTTACCGAAATAATATTTCTTGCCAAGTGGTTTGAGGATGGAGAAAAGAGGTTAAGGAAAACCACGCATATCGAGAGATGAGGAATTTGAATTAGAGGAGTTTTTGCTTTACTCTCTTGGGATAAGAAATTGCGGAAAAATTCACAAAAAGAACGAAGCTTGATTTGTTGGGTTAACAGATCACATTCACTCACTGAAAAAAAATCTATTATCAGCTTAAATACTCACAATTAATTAACATAGATAGATTAGGCATACTGTGCTAATACCTCAGCTTAAGAACGCATTCTAATTATTACTTTAGCAAGCAAGCTATTATAAATATTCTAGATTATGGAAAATAGTGCTGCTATCTGAGCTTAGCACGTTTTTCATAAAATACATTTGGGTTTCGCGATTTTTATACAAGTTATATGAACAAGTATGGAACTGTGTTGAGATCATAGCTTAGACATGCATGTGCTTCCATTTAAGCACGTTTTCTTGACTGAGGTATACTGATATAAAAGTTTCAATGCTTTATACAGTATGAGATGAGTCAAGCACAAAATCATTATTTTAAATTTTTCTCAAGCTTAAAAATCTCATAAAAAAGAGATTAGAAATATTACTAGATTATAAACAATCAGTACCTACAAGATTCATGTTGCATACTTCTTTAATTTTTTGAGATAATTAGCTAAACAGATGGTTATATTTTGGCAATTTAAATTTTAATGAATTTCTGAGAAACACGTTAACTTTTTTCATACAGTCATGCAAAGAATCATTCTTACCCAGACTAAATTGTACGTACAATTTGAAAATGCTCAAGTGGCAAATTGCTGAAAACATTATTTGCTCCTGCGGAGTTACATTGTGCATTTACTGTGATTAAAATCTAAAGTCTGTGTGCAAAAAGCTTGAAGCTCACAGCAGCAAAACTCTTTAAGTTATTCTAAGCGTAGGTTCTATTCGTTCTATTGGTAAAAAGCCATCAAAAGAGGAGAAGTAAAAATTTCTTGTCGGTGAGAGAGACCTTCTTGAACGGGACAAGCACTAGTGAATACCACCTCTTTATAAATAAGCAAATATGTACGTTAGTCAATCTGTGAGGAGTTGAGACGTGAATAGCATGCAGATGAGATGCCAATCGACCCCTCAGCAACTATGTCTTGCCTCCTCGCTGGCCTGACATATAAAATTGTTTTTGAGGGAACAATACATAAATAATGCATGGGCACATGCGGACTTGACTCGATGATAAGTGAATTTTTCATCGCATCGCGCAGTCAAAACGTGGAGAGAACCCGAGAATAAGAATCCCAATGATTTGGACAAGTCCAAATAAAAGGAGGGAACTACCGCGAGAGCCCAAAACCTCGCCATTTGGGAGAATTATGAAACGGTCATGTCTGAAAATCGTGAGCATTTCCAATTTACCTATTCATCCGCGCCAAAAAGTGAACAACAAGTAGCACAATGGGAATCTCTATAAGAGCTCCCCATGTTCTAGAAAGTCGCGACAAAAAGGCGCGATTCGCCCTCGCGGATTGCAAAATGTAATGAGATTCACAAGTTAGGATCATTATAGAATCAATAGGAGGAAGTGGTTGTCATGTCTTAAATTTGCAATACCTTTGGAACTTTCTTTGTTCTCGCCACACGACATTACCTCATCAAAAGACCCTATACAGGAGAGCAACAAAGTGGCTGAGATCCATGAAAAATTTTCAATATTTGTTCTTATGGTGTTCCGTGAGATAAAAGGGAGACTGAAGAGATTTTCTCATAGTCATATGGAATCAATTTTGCAAAACGAACTTCTCACTACACTGTTGAACTGAGTGCAGACGCGCTATTGAATAAATTCAAATTAATTAAATTTTAAGTGCAAACACCTGTGCAATCTTGATGCAGTAATAGAATGAGAAGTGTTTGCGTGGAAAATATTTAAAGACAACCCGATAAAGAGGTTCTTCTTGAAATTCTATTGGGAGTGTTCCTTAGTATTTTAATTGGTTCATAATTCTTTGATGGAACTCATAATTTGCTCCATTTTAAGAACTAAGCAGAAGTTATAGGAAAAAACTCGAAAATTTATCGAAAGCTCTTAAATTTCAGTTAAAGCTTTGAAATTTCTACAGAGAATTTTCTATGATTTAACTAAATTATCTATAACTGAAGTAATACATTTATTTTAGTGTATATTTCGCTTTACCAAAAATTCTCACTGTGGGAGCTTTTTTATTTATAAGCAGAATGCAATTTTCTGTTTACTGAAATACCGGATTTCATGTGAAGAGGAAATTTCTTACCAAATTTAACACCACTTTTGCTCATGCTCACTTTTGTATCTTCTGCCAAATTTTCAAAATTATGCGTTGTGATTATCCAAATGATACTATTTACTCGCTTTCGTGAAGAGATGCCACCACTCATTAAAGACATCTTGCATGAAATTCGATGGTCAGTCGAAGGGGAAAACAAGTCAATTACAATAGTCATGAAATGGTGAGTCTTTTTCTTGCGTGTCATTGATAAAAAAGTCTTCTGCACGAAGATCAATAAATGACCCATAATCAAATTTAGATGTTCTGGTGACAAGTTCATGAACTTTTGAAGTTTTTGGGGTGTTTGTTCTTTGGGAGAAAATTGCACGGTGGTAAGACAGACACGAAAGAACAAAGTCAATGTTTTAACAGAAGCCTCATCTAAACACAGGCACTTCACCATCAACATAACATCATCCTAACGGCACCAAATGAAATTAATTATGAGGTGCACTCCATCATTAATGGAGTAATTCCTACTCAGTGACTCGGTTTGCCAATTTGTGGATGGTTCTATAGAAAGGCATACAGCAGTGCAATCAATACAAGCGATATTGCTTGTTTCCCCAATTAAGCTCAAATCCATCGAGGAGATGCGAAAATTATACAGCAATAAATTAATCTCTCATCATCTAATGCAATCTAGCATAAGTGATGACTTCCGAAAATGATTTCTCACTTTTCCTGCCATCCACGTGGTAGCTATTTGAATTGTAACGTTGATTCCACAGAGAAATTACAACCCCTTTTTATTGCACCAACCACAGTGACTTACCTTTATCAAACACCTTGCAATTTTTCAGGCGGAAATAATGGCTCACAATACATACTGGTACCTGCTTATTTGTTTTAAGGCATGGCATTTAATCAAAACCCACTCTTATAAATTACTAGGAAATGTCACTTTGCACCTTTTAATGATTCACACGAAATTTTAATTTAATCTCACCCAAGTCTCTCATTTGGGTCCACGCGACTGCTCAAGAGAAGGTGCGACGCCCTTACGCAATTACTCCTCGACTTCTTACCTCTTTGTCGGTGCAATTTATCACAAATCTTGCAATTAAATGCGTGTGAAGCCAAGAGAGGGGTTGTCAATTTGCCAGTGATATCGAGCAACGGGAATTATTTATTAATTGAGACCAACCAATAAAAGTGCAGACAAATTTTCAGATGATTTATTATAGGGTGTGAAATTTTTGCAAATATTCACTGACAAACTTTTGGGCGATTTTAGTTTCAGACGTTTCAGAGATAAAACATTCTTTTCATTATTAAAAGAAAATAAATGCGATGTCTTTGCGAAGTGATCTAACATATATATATATATTGGGATGAGTGAAACCCTTAAAATATATCAAAATCAAAAACTAAAGGCATTTGCATAAATCGATTTTAGGAAAGATTCCCGAAAACCCAAAGTCTCTATATGCAACAGTGGATTCTTGATCAAAATTAGTAATTTATATTTTAATCAAACGATCACAGAAGGATCACAGGGACAAACGGAGCGATTTGTATTATATAATATTTTAATACCTATTGGCTTTACGTGATCGGGACAAAATGTCGGGGCAATAAAATACACAGACAATTTCTATAGGTTTTTTTTAGCAAAAGACAAAACATTTTTCATCGATCAAAGACACACTAAAGATAATGATAAACGTATTTTGTACAAATTCTGATCAGTCGTTAATTTTCTGGTTCAATTCTCTATAAAATGAAAGGAAACAAGGCTATAAACCTCATTTTATTCTCTATTCATTGAGATTAATGGGAGGTATTTTAATTGAAATATCGAGCTATTTCACTTCTTATCTGTAGGTAAATATTTGTCAGAGATTACTGGCTGGCTGTAATGGAAAAGTGGTGGGAAATTTGAAATTTATTTCAATTCCACTTTATTGTACAAGTAAACAAATCCTACTGTCTATTATCTGAAAACAAGAGTATTGCCGCCAACCAGCAGCCACGGCAAATAACGTGTGCCGCTGATAAAGGTGAAAGACATGAATCACCTGTACGAGAAATAAGACAGATCCAAAAAAAAGTTATTTTATTGACACGATAAATAAAATACTGTCGCTCATAAATTTCTTCTAACAATAAGTCAATATTGGGTTAAAGAATACAATTAACGTTTGGCAAATTGTGAGATTTATTGCTGATCAAGAGGTGAAGTGAAATTCATCGTATTGAACATAGAATAACTGCGAAAAATTTTCACTGAGGAAGAACCACCTCAAAATGAGGGAAAAATGAGTACACCAGGTGATGAACGAAAGACAGTCACGAGAGGTCATGTTGGGGAAAATTTACCGAGCAATCAAGTGTTGTTCTTGGAGGCCAGAGATTTAATCCCGTGGGGATGGTGTGGGGCTTGAGGACAATTTCCGTCTCTGGTGACACATTGCTGTTTTTAATGTTCGTGTACAAGTGACTTTTTTTTGTTGTTGTTCAAATCCTCCGAGATAATTCACGAGCATGGTAATAAATCAAGCGTGTTACATGGTGAATAATGAAAGAAACTAACCAGTGGAGACGTCAATAAAATGAGAGAGAGAAAAAAACCTCCTTCCTCTTCTTGAACTGTTGATGCCTTCACCTTCACTAATTATTAACCGATCAGAAGCCCACGAAGAGTGCTTATGAAGTAATCTTAATCTACTTATTGATGCAAAAATGCATGGAATGACGCTCGCAGGTTTGATCATCTTATGTTGACGGAATAACTGCGAGCTATAAGCTTAGGTAGTCGTTCCCAACCAACCGATATGCCTTTAAAGGGGAAATTTTATAATTGCGTGAAATAAAAGCAGAAGAGTTAATCTTGACATTGTTCGACCTTTTGTGGAAGTCTGCAGTGATGAGAAACGCAAACCCTTTTCACTATTGGATCTCAGGAGATGATGATATGGAGGAAGGAAAAAAATTCATAAAACAGTACTGTTACAATTCACCAAGTGTGTTCTTTATGCCATATTTTCTTTAATCTTGTTATATCTATGAGCAAGACGATCTAATTAGACAAGCTGTGTTAATGGCAAGAAAAAATACACAATTATTTGTACACTGTATATAACACAATACGTGCGCAATCTCATAATTAGCTCATCACACACGCACTTGGTGAAAAATGTGCACCGCCTCAACCATAGCGAAGAAATTGTTAAAATTCTATCTCGGGAGTATTAGAACATATCTGATGATTATTGTGATCCTCATCTTGATGTCACTGGTTATGATACTAAGAAAGGTAAAATGTCGCACCTAATTAAAATTAACCCATTGAGTGACCGTTAGTGCCAAAACTAATTTAATACTCAACGTAATAGTATTTAGCAATACTACGTAGTAAAGCTAAGGATTTGAACTAGAGACTTTAACGGTTTTTTCTTTTCATAAATTATAAAATTAAACTTTTAGCAGTAGGTAGTTCTTCCATATTCACAACTTTTGTTATCGTCTAAAAATCAAAGTTGCTCAAATCATCGTAAATTTTAACGAAAGAGTTATTAGAATCTTGAAACCTTAGTAAAGTTGTAAGAGAACTGCAATACCAGATTTGACCCCTCAAATCTGCCATTTTGAAAAACCTAAAATATTCTTTTTTGAATAACCCAGCCTCTATGGTGTGTATCGGGTTCATAATTTAACATTTGGTAGTTGATGTCAAAATCTTTCTAGCCATATCTTACATAAGTTTGCTAATTGTACCGGATCCTAATTAAGGTCTGAATTTGGATATTCTTGTATACTCATTAAAAAGTCTCGAAAAATGTTAAAATCCTTCTAATTAAATTTGCTTGTGCAAAAGAATTGAAAGAATATTGAAACTCATATCAAACTTCGAGTTCTCCATAAAAGAATCACATCTCCAAAAGTTAACTACGCAAGAAGCTTACCCCGCATTTTTCATTATTATACTGGCACAAAACTAAACGAATAATTCGAATAACTTGAAATAGTGAGTTCAAACTCATAAACTTCGTTCTTCCACCGCTTATATTCTTTGCTTTTTCTGAGTGCAAAAATTTAACTTTCGCGTAATCCGATTTTTATTAAGGAAATCTGTTAGGATAACTTAATTGAGTCTTGAGCAATCGAAAAGTATCTCATCTTCTCAATATATCAGCATTAATGACTGAGAATGGAAGTATTTTTTTGCAAGTATGGTGTATTTTGAACGTTTCTTGTGATGGGCACTCCTTCATTTTCTTGGTCACTTAAAAATTTCAATGCGTGCCTTCGAAACGGGAACAGCATCATCAAATAACGAAGAAAAACATTCAAAAGCGCGTAAAAAAGGTGAGCAATAAACCAAAAAAAAACGAAGACTCCTCTACCGCACATTTAACATTATTCTTCAAGGTTATAGTCATTTACCTTTGCGCTGAACGACTAAAAAGGAGATTTATATTCAATTTATTAACACATATCGTGGTGTGTATCAGTTCGTCTGATTTATATGGCTCTCTTTCTTAGTGCTCGCCCTCATTGTCTTCCTGACCGCGCCATGATCTCATGACTTGGATGATTTTTGTAATAATTTTTATATTTTTATTTTTCACCTCCTGGCATTATTTTCAATTTCAATTTTGACACTCTCTGGGAATAATCGCACGAAACAGCGAAAATTGTCGCCACAGATCATTCAAAAGCTAACAACAGTTATTTACACATTGAACAGTTTTTCACTTCGCAACATCTCGTCAATTGAAAATCGCTCGACCATGAGTTTAGTCGTCGAAAAGTGTATATGGATGGTATTTTAAATAATACATGAAATTTACATAAGTCACTGTAGTGGTGACTGTACTGAAACTGACCAAAATGCCTTTGTCTCGCGGTTTCGCGAGTAAAATATATTCACATCAAGCCAACAACAACAAAAAAATATGCGAGATCATCTTGAGCAATTGCAGAGCTGCTGATAGTGAGGAATTTCACAATATGCCTAAATTAATCCTCTGTGGCACGCGCGTTCCAGAAATATCTTATGAGATAGGAAATCATTAAATGTATCTTTTGTTGCGATAATCTCCTTAATGAATTAGATATACCGTTTTCGTTGATAGCGAATAAGGAGAAGAGTGCGCGAGGTATGTTTCAATTGAATTACTGGACTCTATGGCTTTCAGTACTTACCTATTTCTCTAAATTATTAAATACCTGTTACTGCACGCACGTGTAATTGAGGATAGGTGGAGAAAAAATAGCAAAGAAACTACTTTTCAATTCTAATTCACCCAGAAGAAGAATGTTCAAGTGTATTTTCGTATAAATTCTCTCCGCCACAAGAGACAATTATGATGAAAGCACCAACAAAAAAAACACCATAGAAATCCATTTATTCCCTAATGGAACTTTAATAATGCGCCACATTACTGCCTAATGGTTGGAAATTTCTATAAGTCTATGGAAAATTATATTTGATTCTAAAAGTATCTCATTGAGAATCACTTTGGGGGAAACAAGTGTTTTATATATGTTTTTCAATTTTCAATTTTAGCAATTGCTAAAATAAATGACGAATACAATGGCGTTTCAACAAATTTGAGATATTCACCTTATGTTCTCTTCTATACTCTTTTTCTGCGCACCTTTTCTTATTCTATTTCCACAATAGGCACTGAACCGTGGGAGAAATAAATCAGTTGAAGTAATTTTTGCTGTGCGGCTCTAAAAGGGGGAAAGAGAGTCACAACGTGTTGAATTTAGAGGATGGAAGGAACAAAACACCGAACAGGTGGTTTGCACCCTTTTTACACTGTCTAGCAGACGGCTGAAAAAAGGTAAGAAAAACATTCTAATATGATGTTGAGAGAAGGTTTTTGAGTGATGACGAGATTTAATGATGACAAGAAGATTTTTACAGAGGTGAGAAAATGAGAAAATTGAGCGTCATGCCATTTTCACCTTTTGAATCTATCAGGAGATTGAAACTAATATTTTTTCGTGCTATCTAAAAGGGTTCTCAATTACCTTAGAAAGAGAAATAAAAAAGAATTTCTGTAAGAATTTTCCATAAAAAATTATCAAGAATTGTTGTACAGTATCAGGAGACATTTAGAATCAATCCTGGATCTTTTTTATATAAAGAAAAGTTTATCAATTAAATTTATCAAGAAAAAGAATTCTAAAAGATAAAACAAATCAGTCAAAATTTAAGCGAAATTTTATATCCTTAAGTACGAAAAACTACAGGGGTTGGAATAACATTTTTTTTTAATTTAAATGAATTCATTTTTGTTTGAAAAATAATGTTTAGTCTACGTGTTAGTTCTGTATTGTTCATATTGTTAACAAATATTAAAGGTTCACAATTTTCATTACTATTTGGAACACTGGGTATGCTTTTAAATTTATTTTAGTTCCAAAGAAATCCAAATATTAGATTTTTGTATAAAATGATCAATCTTAAAATTAAATAAAATAAACAAGATGGAATTGTTTCTGTTTTATGTATTGACATTTTTAAATATTTGCAGATTTTGTTTTTCAAAATTCGACAATGTATAACAATCTATTTTTGTAATAATCTGTTTTGGTATAAAGAGATAAAATCAGTTATGTTTTTGAAATTCATGCGTGAAATCCGTGAAATGATGGGATCAAAGTTAAATACAAAGCAGCCGAAACAGCCTTTCCCTCCCCTATTGAAGAAATTAAGAATATTCCAGTGTTGGCCCAGAGATCGTGAACTTCTTGTGAATAATGTGAATAATTTAGAATTTGCGGTGAGCTTTAAGAAAGAAACAAAAAGCTTTTGAAAATTGCACTCTCCTTTGACATCATGTGCACAATTTCTTGTCGGTTGATTTAGTAACACGTTATTTATGAAGGCACTGCAACTTCAACAATTCAAGTCGCTCGAGGAGGTAAAGAAAAAAAAGAGCACCGAGTGAGATAGAAAAAGCAGGGTATTATAAAATTGCTATTACATCTTATATACATATGCAACATTGTGTGGTTCATGTTTCCCGTGATCTTGGCATTGGCTATGGTTTTTTTTTCATTTTTCCTTCAACTCTTGCTATTGCACTTTAAACGCCATTAAAGCCACACTACCACAAGCCATCGAAGAGTCTCTAATGTGTTTATATATTGATGTTTTTTTTGTACTCCTCTGAGAAGATTGAAGAGAGGGAAAAAGCGAGACACGACTATCACCGAAATGATCATTGAAGATCATTATCATCATCATCGACAACGTTGGTTCTTATTCTATGTGCCTCTTGAGTTCTTTTTCCTCTTCGATGATCGCGAAAAAAGCATTCAACTTTGCGCGTTCTTCTCTCACGATTGTTGGAGGGTGAGAGACGCGAGAGAAGATTCTCGAGGCAGGAAAGGTGGATGAGATGAGCAAGAAAAAAAGGCAGAAGGCGCAAGATCTTGAAAGTGCGTCTCTTTGCCGAAAATGGGCAAAACCACCCAGACAAGCAGCTTTGCGTGCTCAAGAGGTTGTTTAAAAGTCCCGCAGCAGGGACGGTCCATTTGGGAACAATATTGTTGGCCTTCGGGATTTTTGCGCACATTTTCGGAAATTATATAGCTCGCCAAATAAAACAATTTTTGGCAGCCACATGTTGCTGGCAAATCAATCTGCAATGTGCGCGATGAGAAAATGTTGAGTCACAAAATCGGCGCTGGATATGTTATAATACCTGGCCACGGAGGGGCGGCGTGAAGGGCACCTTCAGCTCTAACCTAGGCCTTCACAGGCACCCAACCATCAAGAGCAAAAGCAAGAAGCCATGGGCATCGAACCACGAGAGCAGTTCTCGCGATTGCCGGTGTGTTTGTGTCGCTCGGCAATTTACCTGGTCACTCCGCCATCGTCCCGCCGCCCGCCATCCGCCCCTTCAGCCGATGATGACTCGAGAATCCCGATGATGAGAATATGTAGTGTAGTGGGGAAATAAAGCTACACAACAGCACATCCGAATGTGTACAATAGCTGTACATGGTGTTCTCCGCAACCGATCCGCAATGACTCGCTCGCTGGAAGTCCGACGATCGGGCCGAGAGAAGGTAACGTTACGTGTGCATATGTGAGTCCCAATCCCAATACCAGGTAACACGATCGCCGTACGATCGCACACACACTCAGCTACCAAATCGCACTCGGAATACCTCATCCAGCCGAGAGTTAGCTGTAAAGTGCTTCGAAACACTGATCATGTACAGTAAGAGACGGATCGTCGTGCAGTTCACGCGTATTTTTGTCATTGGGATCCACTCCTGACTCTCTGACTTATTTTTTGATGGTGGTGTTTAACGGTGTTGAATGGATTTTTAGACACTTTTCGCCAGTGATCAATAATTGTGGCTTCTAAGGATTTACACACCGTCCAGGACAGACAAGGAAAAAATAACTCTGATAAGATTTTTTTTCTCCTCACAAAGAACAATGTTAAAGAAGTGTTGAGTGAAGATTGCGCATCTTCAGGACTTTTGGATATACTTCTGCTATATAGACAATTTTTCCTTTCAATTTCTGAATAAGTGGTTAAAAAGAAGTGATCGATAGCTGTTGATTTCCGAACAGTGCCGGTTGCCATGTGATCTGTGGGAGAATAAAACAATTTATCGTGTATTAACCCAGCAAAGAGGATTTTATTGCATTTGAGAAGAGAGAAGAAGAAATTTTGTAAAAATGCCGAAAATATTCTTGATCAAGAATCGTCTGCATCAGCAGCAATTGCGTCTGCTGGAGGCACAGAATCTCCTCGCCGCCAAAGATGAGGATCGTCTTGGGGGCCTGGCAACCAATAATCGACCAGAATCCAGTGAGTGTGATGAGCCCATACCGCTGGTGGCCAAGAAAAAGGATAACACAGATTCCAGTGAGTCTCAACGATATTTTCTTTTATTTTCATACACGCGAACAAAAAGAAAAACGAAAGACTTCAACGCTAAAAGTGACGAACCCCTTTCAATAGAATCAAGTCTTAGAATTGTGGCTGAGAAAAATGTAGATCAAAGGCATTCTCATGTGACTCCACTTGAACTGTTGATTAGGCAAGAACGCTAATTTTCAGCATATGCTCAATAATATAAATCAGCCGTGGTAAATTAGATCATTTTTAATTTCGTTGTGCACCGCCTTTAATGTCAATTGTGAGATCAATCTGATCAGAATAGAATTGACACCTGTTTCGCGATAAAATTCAAGGTGAATTTAAATAAATATAAATCAATATATTGCTAGAATTTTTAATTGAGCCAGTTGTGAGAAAATTGCGCAATATCGCTTACCATACAGGTGATTTGCAATTCTTGCGGTGATTTATTTGGTTCATCTAATTTACGAAAAAAAAGTCCCTTTTCATATTCAGACAACATCCACATCAAGCAGATGACTGTAAATAATTTCTTTTGAAAATTTTTCACACCATATGGACTGAGAAATCCCTCGCCCAGTGCGTGTTCTGTGATATTGAACGTTCAATCGTTTAGAGCTAAAAATATTCACATGGCTTTTATATCTCATTAAACAATTAATCTTGACACAATTAACTGTTGTCAGTTGACAGTGAAGTTCACTGCTTGGTGCTTTGGATTAGAGGTGGTTTTTGTGCTTGTATAACCGCGTGTGTTGTACATAAAATGAAAATCACTTGCTCTCGGTCTACAATTCAAGTTCAACAAGTTGCACATTATGTTAATGGAATATAAAATAAGAGAAGAAAGAGAAAAAAACGCAGTAGAAGCAAAATGCTATCAAACAAGGTGGAGAGATAATAAAAGTCGTTCACAAAGAAGATAAAGTTTCGCAAAATTCGAAAAGTAATTGAATTTTGAAGAATTTATGGGGTTTCTTTTGTAGCCTCTGCTTGAAAAAGTCAAACAATCTGCTAGAAATATTACGGAAGTTTCTGCTAAAAAATATAAATTTTGAGAATTTCATGAAACTTTTGAGGAATGCACTAGAAAAAAATACTAAAAAAGGCAAGAAAAATTATCAGCCACCACGAAAGTTAATGGACAGGAGGGAGTTTCGCAACTTTGCAAAAGAAATCCCCGGAGGGCCTCAAAATACTAGATAATCACAGAATTGCATCAGGTCTGAGCCACAATATATATATTTTTAGAGCTCTCTCGAGTGTTACATTCCCAGCACTGCTGAGATACAAAAAGGTGCATCTAAAATCACAATAGGGCGATGAGAAAGAGGGAAGATGTGAAAATTGAAGAGAGATCCACCTTCTGCCCTTGACAGTGAATCCTGGGGTGTACAAATTGTGCAGGTAGATCCCTTTGTCTGCATCCATCTTCGCCCAAGGGGCTATTGAACGGAATTGGAGAACATTGCCTCAATCTCCTTCAGCATCCATGCATTGTGGCGAAAATATTCACTCTTTTACCGGCCACTGAGGCGGAGCCCTTAGAGCTAGACATCCTAACATACTTGTGCCTGTAAAAAAATTTTTTTGCAGGCCTCACTCAGTCATTATCTGGCCTCTTAAGCTTCGTGGTGGATCTAAATTGAGGAAGCATTAAGTAAATTTTCTCCACCTCAATTTGGGATTAGAGAGAAAAACAGTCTTGAAACCACAGACGCGAGATTTCTCGGATATCTAGAAGATTGAAATGCTTACATGAAATTTATCGGCTGTAAGAATTTCTTAGAGACGTTAAGTTGATGCAAGAAAAAACATTCAGACGCAATTCGTCAGATAAATATCACTTGATTCAATTGTCTGACTCCGATGAAGCATTTGATGCTTTTCTTGTACAAAACCACAGAGGTTTTGATCTATGGTTTACTTTTTAAGATATGAGAGGATGATTCATTTTATAATTTTTTTCTGAGAGAGATATTTTTATAGTCATTTTCTAGTAGAATTCACAAATTTTTATATTTCTAGCAGAGACTTCATGAAATTTCTAGTAGAGTCTATAAAATTTCTAGCAAAAGTCTTCTTATTTTTATGACAAAAAATTCTCCAAGTTGATATTTTCTTTTTAACTTCTCTTTACCTGTTTAACTTCCGTTACAAAATCCTTATATTCTTTAAAGAGCAAAAAACGCAGAAATGTCTCACTGGATGAATCATGGTTTCAAGCAATTAGACTTCAACAATAACTCCCAGAGAACATGGCAAAAAATAACATGTTCTTCCAGAACAAAATGTTCATTTTCATCCACTAGAACGCATGTTTCAACCATAAATGATGAACAAAAATTGTTGGGCAATTGAACGCATAACTAAATGGTAAATATAGTGGTAAACAAAGACGAGAGATAACAATGGAGAAAAAAATCACTGATGAAATCCGTTGGAAAAAAAGAGAAATTATGTAATGAAAAAATATACATAATGTAAAAAGAGATTATTGGTGAGAAAACGCTTCACTTTTTCTCTCTGTTCGCCATTTCCGACACGTCGTCAGTCCCTTGAAAACGAAGGAAATAAAGGAGTCACTTGTCTCTGAGACCTTAATTTTCATCATTTCAATATTATGTGTATCGACATATCGTCGCAATCGGCGCAATAATGAGAAAATCACGCTAACCCTGACCCAAAACCGAACGCGACGGCGCTATTGGAATGTATTCGTAGTAGAAAATCGGTGCCAAGACCAAGGCTGCAGCATAACCAATGGAAATAACATATCTGGCTATTTTTTATCCCTACCTCATTTTGTAATTAATTTCACGGCATCAACGCTCAGAATTATCCCATAGATTGCAATACTTGTTGTCTAACTTGAGAAGTATCAATGTGACAAATTCTTCACCAATATGCGAAATTTGCACAATGCACTGCAATAAATTGCCATTCTTAATGGTTAAACCGCAAAATTGAAGGAATTCCGCGTACTTCTTCAGGGATGGGTGAATTCCTGAGGTTATAATTTTTGTTAAGTAAAATCATTTACTGTATTTTCAATCACTTAATAGGAGAGGGCGGGTAAAATTAGATGGAAATTTGATTATTGATCTTAAAAGAGTTTTCTAGAGATTGAAAAAATTTACTGTTTGAAAAAATTGAAAAAAAAATGGTCTTGTGTGTAAAATTACCTCGTAGTGGGGCACTTATGGACACGAATGGGGCAGATTTGGACTTCAATTTAGTTCTTTTAAACTTTTGTCTACGACTTGCGTTTAGGATTTTCAACAAATTCGCTTAAAAATCTCAATTAAGCGAAAAAAATAGATAAAACAAGACTGAACTTTTCAGAGTGATTGTCCAAACCTACCCCACAGGCAGGAGTGTCTGAAATGTCCCCACGTTCGATCTCTGTAGTCAAATTTCAACAGGAAAACGCATTATCCTTATGTCTGAACTTCCCTCTCTTCCTCTAATATTATAGTACTCATATATCTTTTAATTTAAGAAAACTTTCGTTTATATTTTTTTAAAATAATTTTAACGTCCCATCCCTGCACCATTTGCTTAGCATAGTGTGTAAGTAACCTAATAAGGAAAAGTGAGCTGAGACGAAGAAAATTTTAATGAGTTTCTCGATGATGTACACCTCAAATGTCCAATGCACTCTGTATGCATTTTAAGTGCACTAAATGTGTGAGCCAGAAGATGAATGTAAGGTGCAAAATGCCATTAACTCACACAGAGACGAGATGTTCCCCTCGTGCTTGAGAATAATATGTAAAAATTTCATAATATCCATATGAAGAAGACACATAGAGGTTGACCATTGGTGCCACTAACAAATAATTATGAGCGAATTGCGTTAATTAACAATGGAATGTCAATTATTGGTCAACGAGACGGCAATACATTAAAATTGTTGTGTGAAGCCACATCGCAAACAAAGTGAAATAAGATGACAATAATGTTGAGTAAATTGACAAATAAATCAGAGAATTCCATCAGTAATTCCTGCCCTGTTCGAGGGCGAACCCATTGTTGTTCGGAATTGAATCCACCCAATTCTTACATCCTGTAAGACTTTAAAAAAGGAGAAAAAAAATGCTGAGACTAGATGGAAGGAAAACATGTAAGAAATGCGTGAAATTTCATCAATGAACGCATGATATCTTCAGTCTGAATGGAAGAGGAAATTTTAAAGTATAAATGTGATCTTGTTGAAACTGCACCACCCAAGAAATAACAACTCAGTGTCAGGTTCAAGATGACAAGAAAAGGTCTTTCAAATTGCGTTTTTTTCTTCAACTTCTTGGAAACCTCCAAATTTCGGTAGAGGCAAAGAAACTTTGTGTGAATAGATGTTTTTCCCAGACTCAAGTTTCTTAATTGTATTTTTCTTAATTGCCTTATATGGAAGTTCAGGAATTCTTAAGATAAGCGAACATAGAGTATTAATTTAATTTATTGGTGATTTTGTATGGACTTTTAACAAAAATTGCATATAACAAAGTGCTCAGACTAATAGCATAAAGTGAAGCGAATAAATCAAATCTTTTTAAGTCTTTTGTCTCTCGAATTTTCCCGTAACGGGGATTTCAACTAAATCTCTGTCTTGCAGAAAAGCCCCATTTGGATCATGACAATTTTCAAAGTTGAATAATTCATTATGGCTTGAAAAGCTAAAGCTAAGACACCAGAACAAATCTATTCTCTGGATAATGGAGTGTCATTAATGAAATTACTTATATATATTTATTTGAAAATATCAATAAAACATGGTCAAGCTCATGAAAGCTTCTCACACAGCGTTTTATGTCTTTTGTCAATGACAAAAGGCTGTAAATATTGAGACTCTCTTCAATTTAGGTCTTAAATCGAATCTCTTGAGCAATTTCACAAACTTACACCAACAATTTCCAACAATTTCTCTCAACTCGGGGTTCCCGCAGCAGATTTATTAACTGAGGAGAAGATAAAAAAATGATGATCTCGCTGGTCAATCAATAAAATGTGTGTATTTTTCAATTAAGCATTATGTCACAAAAATAGATGGATATATTCCGATGTTATTTTCCGTACATTGCTGCCCAATGTAGGTCATTAAGTCTTGCCATTGTGTATGTGCGGGGAAAAAACAGAGGTGTAGATAAACCTACATATTGGATGAGGTTTACACTCTACAATTCAAATAAGTCTTTTAAAGTAATAATAGTACAAGTAGGGTGTTTCACAATATGCAATAACAATTAACTAAACACTTTGGCATACACACAAATTACAATGGGGAGTCAATCATTCCAATTCATTTACCTATAATCTAACATTGGAGCGGCTTCTAAAGAGTCCAACAGGTATTAAGTCATCAAAAGGTTGATGAAAAGGTGCAATTTGAAAGCCAAATCAATTTGCAATATAAGGGATTTTTCATTCCCTATATGGAATTAGGGTTTTGTTGTCGGTAGATCCAGAAAGACAGTTTAGTGGAGAGCGGGGTAGTTCAGACAAAAATTAGAGGTTATTTTCAAGACAATTAATAGCTAGTTGAAATCTATACATATAGCTTTTAGGATGCCTATGGGTATAGGCTTTAAAAAATTGTTTGGTTCACGCTCTGAACAACGTGATTTTTTCAGGACATTGATGTTTTGGTGGCCGTTTCGAACAAAGCGGGGTACTTTCGTACAGTTATTTTTTGACCAGTTTTAGAGGTTATTTTGACTTAGTTATGGGTCTTACCAATATGAATGTCTACAATGTATAATATATTGTATATTTTTTCAGAACTTAAATTTTCCTTTTATTAATATCCTTTTTAAATGGTCCAAATATGCTTCTTTAATCATTATTCATAAACAATAATAAGGCGATTTCAGTTACGAATATAATATCCAGGCTAAATTACGGGTCTGTCCGAAATTACCCCCGGTCTGAAAGTTTCCTCGCTCTCCCCTAATAATTATCCTGCAAAAGTTCATGTAAATTAGCGTATGAGCACAATGAGCCGCCAATTTGGCGATGGTGCTTGTTTCTAAAATCAAATTTATGCAAATTACTAATTTGACTATGCCCACAATGTTGGGGCGAAGAAAGAGACTGATTGAAAAATTCTCAATCGAACAATTGAGCAACGGTGAAAAAAGTGTAACCTTCAAAGTCTTCAAAGTTCAATTAAATGATTCAAGGTTGAGACGCAACGAAAATACAGGAGTGTATGTCTCTGCCGGCATATGCAAACGAAGTGGCGGTAATTTTTTTTTCTCTGTTTTTTTGGGCACTATTACCGCTTTCAGTGTCCACCTCTTTGAATTCCCATCTGCCATTTGGAGCAAATGACGTCAAAAGAGAACATCTCTTATTGTCTCATCACGATGTTTGAAACAAAGAGAATTGATTCTTAACCAGAAAATAATTGCTCATGCCTTATTATGCCTCACTTAAAAATGTCAAATAGGATAAATTAGAGAGACTTTTTGCTTTGCGCAGAAAATAGTCAAATATATCTTCTCGATTCACTTCACATGACATTTTTTTTCTCTGGGGGATTTTTCCTAATTAATGGACTCTCCATAGCGTGTTTATGGTGATACACGCTACTTCTTGTCGACTTTTTAGCCACTTTTTCGCTCTATGGCCAAAAACAAGTCACAAAAAGCTAAACTTCCAAGACAATCATCTAACGGGAAGATTATTTTTGTCGATGAAGCATCATGCTTGACCTCCAGAGGGTTAATAATCTCATTTGAGAATTTCAAACTTGTGAGATTTTTCCTAAGAATTTTGCTATATTATACCTTTTGCTAAAAGTCAATCCGGAATTGCGAAATTGATTTCTTTTTTCTTCTTTATAATTAAATCACGAGATGTTATGCACGCGCTTCAAATCCTTGAATAATGCAATTGAATCACCTATAGGAAAACACCTCTGCGATGTTTACCCACTAAAATGCAAAACTTGATGGATTCCCTGACATAAAAGCCCATAAAATTGATTCAATTGGGAAATTTGCGGAGAGTTTTCTTACACAGTCTTTGATTCTTTACATCAAGAATTACTATGTCAACGTGCCACGCGCAAAATCTCTCGTGAGTGCGCTTCGCACTTCTTGAATATTGCATATCAAACGCACAAGCACTCTGAATATTTGCAAATCAAATAGATGAATCCTAAATTATTCTGGAAACATCCATCACAGATTTTGTTGTTCGTTTGTGGAGAAATTGTGATTCTATCAAAAAAACGTCACGAATGACCAATTTTTGCTGTGGTGGAAAATTCTATCGCCCTCCTTTTACATTTAAAAAAGCAAACAATTCTACAGCAATAAATTCTTACATTATTGATAAGTTCGGAACTGAGAAAATATTTATGGGTCGAGAATTTCTTTCGCTGTGAATTATTCAATAATGTTTATCCCTTTTCTCGCGCCAAAAATTCGAGCTCCAGAACATCACGTGATAAGACGTTCATTTGCATTTGATGCGATAATAAATCTTTCCTGTTTATTTAGAATGTGAATGGAATATTGAGGAAAAGACTTCCTTAGCTTGAAAATAAATTAAAAATTTGGATATATAAAGTAAAATTTGTAGATATTTTTTTTTATTAAATTTTAGGTGAAATTAGAGAACATTAAGGGTGACATTGCCGAATTTAGGGCGCATTCTGCATACTTTTGGGCAATTTTTACTCAGAATTATTAATTTCATGGTAAATTCAGTCAGATTATTGGTTTTAAGTTTTGCAAAAAAAAATATTTAAAAAATTCTTTAAGTGTAGATTTTTACAAATTAATCTCCTTGTGATTTTCCAATAACTATAAAGCCTGGAAATAATCGAAAAAATCTCTTCTATGTATATTATTATTACAAAGTTAAATTAAAAGCTTTACATCATGTCAAAGCTCATCATTTTCCTCTCAGCCTAATTTAACGCTTATGACTATCATTTGTTACGTGTAAAAATGTCTAGTGGATGGAAAATACGTTAATTCTGTGGGCTGGGTGAGTCGACACGAAAATTTAAATTGCAAGTAAAATATTTGCCAACAGAGAGTGTCGAAAGAGTCCCAATGTAATTTGTATGCGTCCACTACGCGTTATATACACATTTTAATATTATAATAAAACACTACCGGATATATGCTTCGTCATTCTGCGCAAACCGAATGCTTTGCAATAGCAATGAGGTTGGAAAAATATGTGGTGTAGTTAGAAGGGAAAAGAGATGATGAGCAAAAAGAGGACTGCGGCGTTTTTTTCCCCAACATCACCCATTGAGAACGCCAGAGAGCGCGATTCTCTGGCCAGAATGTTGTGGATGCGGTGGGCCAGAGAAAAGGGAACGCATTGATGGTAAAAATGGGTATTTGTGTTATTTTTGCGCAACATGTGGAAGGGGGGAGCGAAAAGACACGGTTAATGCTTAAGCAAATCCCAATCACGTGATGATTGTTCTACCCCAGACATAAATTATTCATTTTCACGATTCACCATGCAATAATAAGCATTTGATGGTCTAACACCGCAGTGTCCATGGATAAATATCTAAAGTGTCTGCAGGCATGCAAAAATGGGTGCACCATTAAGTGGCCCCATGTGCAATAATGGGGATGATGTGCCCTGGAGGGGAAAGTTTGTATTTTGTGGCTACGATAATGGCCAGACCCGCCACAAAATTGGTTACAGCGTCCACACAACTACCATTGGACACGCAAGTTCTTGGTCAAAAATTCAAATCTTATACCTGCACCTTGATGTTTCAATTCAAACACCTTAACCTCAGTCGAACACTCTAAAATTCAAATTTAGTTTAGGCCGCCAGGTAATTCAGCAAGATGATACTCGCGTTTCACCCCTTTCCAGGATATCTCTATATAATGTAAGGTACATTTCCTTTTCACATTGACGTTGCATCTGTTCTCAATCTACCTGATCTCACCCATTGCTTTCCGCCGAAATATTAATATCTCGAAAAAAAAAATTCTTTATATACCTTTAATGAGGAAAGGGGTTGTGCAATAGGTTTGATGGGGACAGGTGCAGATCATCGTGCGATCAATCAAAGAGATCGTGTTTGAATGTCATTAAGTTTCTTTAGTTTCTAATTCTTTGATCGCACATTTGCCCATCAAATTTTCATTCAGCTAACTCTAAATTGATTAACTTTGCTGCTATTTTAATTTTATTCCTCGTGCTGCAAACGATACCAATCGGTGTAATTTAAATTGAGTGAGGCCAATAGAATTTGGATTTGATGAAATTTAGCAAAATCAGCAGAATATTCAGATTATTTCATTAACCTGGTATTTTCAACCAATTTTAATTTCATTCGCTGATAATTTTTACTGATAATTTTTTTGTAATTGATTTGTAATGTATTCTTAATCTGAGGTTGATGAAAATTCACTCATCTCATACAATAATAAAAATTGGGTTTTGTTGTTGATTGTTTCAAATATTAAAATTTTGGAAAATTTCTTGTCATAAAAGGAGTAGGTTGGTTATATTAAATTTAACCAAACTTAAGAATTTTAAAAGTAGAAAAAAATTATTAAAGTGTTTAGTTGTAACCATAAACTATATTTCAAAATGTTTTTTTTTTCAATTTTTTATGCTTTTTAAAATCAACGATTTTTTTAACACTTGCAAATATTTGATAATTCCTTTGTCAATAAATTGAAACGATATTAAATTAACGGTCGATAGTGTCAATTTGAATTCAGCGAAAGCCCTACGAAGCACTCCGAAACTAATCCAATACCTGTCAATTTGACATATGTCATAATTTTGAATAAAACCGTCACCTGCTGAACAAATGGCGAGGCTAATAAGCCATTTGTAAAACCTCTTAAAACTGCGTACGTGCAATCAATTAAACATAATCATCATTATCAGTGTGTGACAAAACACAGCAATTTATGGACAGTCTGGCAATGGGCAGATGCCAGTGAGAATTTCCGGTGAAGGGCTGGCGGGTATTTTGCTCCGGATGGTGGGCAATTCATCTAATATTCAATCTACTGAAGTGTGTATATATGTTGGCCTTTTTCGGGCATGTCTGGGATTGTGGACAAGAGGCATTCAGTCAATTTGTATGGACAATTGATGGAAATATATATATCATGGTGGAATCTGGCAAAATTGGAATCTCTGGTGCGAGAGATTAGCATTTTGTGGACGGTTTCGATGGTATGTCTGGCCGAGTACTTGTGCACCACATTTTGAAGTATGCATACATACATATATGGCCAGGAGGCTATCGGACATGGGAGAAGATCGCCTGTCGAATTAGCCTTTCATGCCATCTCGGCAACATCGTGCAATTATTCTTACAATTTTTCCCTGAGAGTGAGAGAGCTTTGTGTTGTCCCCGCGGTGCATTTCGCGTATACCATTACACTGTGTATGGTCAATTGTTGCAATATTTATATCTCATTATACATTCGCGCAAGAGAGCAAATGCGCCAGAGATGGAAACGAACTTGAAAATGATGGTGGAACCGGTTCCACCATCAGCCATACAAAAGAGCGCGAGTTCTTTTTTCATCTTCCATCGTACGGATTGGCTTTGCGTTTTTGTTTATTTTTCATTGTTGGCACAGAGGCTCTGTCCGGTGCAGAAGAAGCCGCGCGCGCACAAAATGAACAAACCACATTGCATAGCTGTACAGATAGTAAGTCTGACCATGGTCTGACCTGACGACTTTTTATGGCATACATTCTCCTCCCTCAGCGTCTCGGCTTTATTGCAAATTCTCCTCGCAGAGAGCAATATTTTTTTTCCTCTTCTGCGATTCTGGATTCTTTGGCTCCTTCTCTGGGTTGCATTTTAGAGCGAACCCAGAGATTGCTATACAAGATGCCAACGACAAACACCTGAATAGGTAGAGATTGTATATATAGCATTATATGAATTAAATAGCAATGTTGGATCAAAAGAGTGAGAAATATTTTCTGCACAGAGAGTGGATCATTTCTCTTGTTTTGTGGCCACAAATGGGGGTAAAAAGGGAACTCGACTTGGGCCATTTTTCATTTCTTTTGAGATTATTCAACACAATAAGAGCCGACTGTCTTGCCACCATAAATAACAATAAATTATCCTATAGATTCTCAACTGACCACTATCAACCTATATATTTTTTTATCATCACCTTATAATAAATTGAGTTCTTGCAAAATTAATGTGTGGCAAAAAGAAGTTGTTTTTTAAAGCTCCGTTAAAAGTTGCGTATTTCTCCCACATATTTTTGGCTAAATAGAAAATTTCCATTTCATTCCGTCTCTAAAACACGCACATTCTTCCTGTTTCATCTTCTCACAGCGAGACACACTGGCCAATTGGCAAATAGACGCCTCTTGTTGGCCGAAAAGCCTTGAAAGTGAACCTTCATCAACTCATTTTTTGGCATACACTGGGTAGTGGATGGAAAAAAATATATATATGTATTTTTTTTTATCGACCGGCAATCATACGAGTTTTGTAAGTTCAAAATCAAGCTAGAGGTTTTCTCATCATTAGCAGTTATAGCGTTGCCGAATCATTTGCCAGTTCATTAACCCATGCCCAATCAATAAAAGATCACACATCTCGAGATATTTTTTTTCTCTGTGGCCAATTCAATTTGAAATACGTATAGATCACATTTGCGAAAAAAGATTTGCAGATTTGGGGAAGAGATGTGGGAAAGAATGAGGATTTTATTCCGAAGAATTTGCATAATTGATTGAGGAGTTGGAGAAGAAAATTACTTAATGACATTTTTTTTGGCTTTGGGGGATCAAAAAAGTTCTTGGGGAAATTCTGTAGAAGATGTTTTTTAGTTAAACTTGAAAGAAAGTTTCTTTTCAAATTCGATTGGACATATAATGTACATAAATAAATTGCAAAATTTGTAGACTAGTATTGTCGTGTATTTTTAGACTAAATTTTGTTGAATTTACATTATGTATTTCGTCAATTTTTGTTTTTCACGTTTAATGGCATTTTACTTGACGAAACAGACTGAGAGAATTTAAAAATCCACGATTTGACGAAAACATATCACTCCTTGTGTATTCCGTCAACAAAAGACAATTTCTATTTATTCTGTCTATAGAAAATGTTAAGCTAAGCAAACACCTTAAATTGATTAAATCTTCAATAGCATTCATCCATCTTATTCATGTGGAATAATTAATCAGTTGAATGAATTTGCAGGAATTCTCAGTGACATTACTAGTTCAACTTTTAAATGCATATATCAACTTGTAAAAGCTTTCTGGCAAATAAAATAAATGACTAAAATGATAATTGTTCAATTTTTCCGAGCAAATATCTCAGATTTTAGATATTGCCGTACGGAAGTGGCTTTTAGAATTGAAATGCCTAATTAAATATTCAAGACACTTTTGTTATCTCTTAAGAGCCCGATATGAAGAGAATTTATAGGAAATGCCTGAAGAAAAAAACTATTCGTTTTTCTTTAAATAATTCTCCCCTTGAGCATTCAATTGTTTAACATGAAAATTGATACTTTTTGAAGAACAAATACATGATTCTATGCTGGAAAATGCTTATCTCAAGTGAAATCTCTCGAGTTTCTTAAAATCAATTCAAGTTCACGTCTAATCTCCTATATAGGTAGCAATTTTATCCGGGCGCGTGGAAGATAATTGGAAAATAATTGAGAGTATTTGCATTTACCGGATAGATCTTGTCAAAAAAATGTGAGAGAGTTTTGAGATTTTTATCATAAACTCTGGAACAGTTCGACATGCTTATTTTGCTATATACAAATTTGTCACGTGATGGTGATATATAGGTATATATAAAAAAGAGTTACACGGATTTTTAATGGTTCTCTATTGCTCTTTTTTGGACTTCTCTCGCCCAGACGAACAATGTGATAAATCATAAATGTAATTTCTTAATTTACCGGCGAACACGTTGAGCTAAAACATTTCCTTAATGCGGATTTCCTGGGCTACACACAAAAGCGTGTTACGGGTTCAGTTTATTCTCAAGGATTTTCACGCACTGTTATTTAATTGAATCATCATGTCTTTTAACAGGATTGTATTTAAATAATAATCAGCTGATTGTTGTAACAAAATATCGTCCAATTAACATTTCATTCAATGGTGCACGCAATTAAATCGAGCACCTTTTTTTCATATCACCTCTCATGGGCTGATTTATAGGTTTCTTTTTTCTGTCTCTTTTTTTTTTTACCTCACACACCACCTGAATTAATGCGTTTGACCTTCAGGTACACACACAATGTACCGAATTGAAGCAAAATTTTGCTAACCTTGAAGTTCCTCCTGGGTCGCTTTACCTCTTGCTTTTTTTCTCCCCACATCTTCAACTCCGCAACTGGATCTCTCTATATATACATTGCGGTTAAAAAAGAGACGTTTTTTCTCTCCCCCATGATTGACGCTTAACATTTTTGCAAAAGAATTAAATCTATATAGCGAATCGATACTTTTGTGTCTCGCCTCAGCAACTGGATAGTTTGCAGATTAACATAGAATCACATCAATTATTCATCCACATTCTGGCTCTGTACCTTCTTTGGCGCAGGGAGTGTGGTTATTAATATTGAGAAATAAATCCAACTATCTTCCTGGGAGATCTTCAAGCCACTAGGCTAGGCCTCCATCCAAGCCATTCGACACATATATTAATTGTGTCGTGTTGAATTGAGAATTTTACTCACGAGGCAAGGATTGTTAAAGAAGCTGATCTTTTTTGTTTTTGTTTTATTCAATTGGTTAAAAGGAGACAATATTGATTTATGAAGCTTAAAATGTATAAAAGTGCCAATAAGTGCTCTTCAAATTGGACGCAAATTCTTCGGCAAATTTAAAGATTTTATCTTTGAATTTTTTTTTCATTTAATATTTATCTGTTTCTTTTGTTAACAAAATTTCTAGGAGCAACACGTCAAAATTCTTTGTTCATCAAATTTTACTCTCAAATTGCTTAAGCCGCTAAAGCTATTCTAAATGTATTATTTCAACCGTTTAGGAATTTTCAATTTGGCTTATTCTTTTTCTGCAAGTCAGAATTATATTCCTGGAGTCTGACTCAATTCTCTTTGATCGCTATCACATAAATCTGCTTCACTTTAACAAATCCTCTATCAAGAAAAAATCCTCATCTCGACATTTTATACTTAAAACTATATCGCAATTTTCTGGTTTCATTCCATGATTATCTCATCGAATTTTTCTACCTCGAAAAAAAGCTCTTTGTTTTGTTATCTGCTCATGGGAGCTTTATTGCTCCACTTAAATTCTGACTCACACAGGCATTTTTTTTTCTGGGGCAAAATAAAGAGGAATTTGAGAATCAAGAGTGACTTTAGACTGTATTTATGGACATGAACTCTGGCTGATAAAAGCTTTGTGCAATATTTCTGAGGAATCTCTTCTATTGAGTTTTCTCTCTTTGTCCTTCACTTTCGCCCCTCCACATTCTTTCTGGAGAGGACAGACGAGATATTTCGATGCCAAAAAAAACCTGATTCTGGGTCACATTTAGCAATTAGCCACCATATTGCGATGATCAGTAGTGAGTCCATATAGATGATCCACTTGATCAATTCAGTGAGGGAAGAAAGTGCGTGAGAAAGAGGAAATCCATGTCAAATTATATTCATGTGAGTAAAATTTCTTGTTCTCTCCTTCCTGTTTGCAGTTCGGGACATATTTGCTGAAGAGAATCGCCTGTCACCGAGTCCACCTGCTCCCGAGACATCACAGCGTGGCGCTAGTAGTGAAAAAGCGCCAGATCGACAATTTCCCCCGCGACGCTTCATCTCATCCATCTTGGGCGGTGACATCCCATACGGCAGTCGGAGTCACATCCTCACGCAGGCAGAGCGAAAGGAGTACCCAAAGCCCGGTCTGCCACGCAAAGACGCCAAGAAGGAGACCAAATCGACGGTCGTGCTGGTGGAGGAGAAACCCCTTGTGCCGGAGGAGAAGCTCATTAATCTGTCCACAACGGCACCCGGTAAGGTGATCGCGTCGAGTAGTGATAGCAAAGCCAGTCCAGCGCCACCAGAGGCGGCGGTGCGATGTTCTGTGATACAGCGCACACCATCCACTAAGCCACAGACGAGCCTAGTGCCCGCCAGACCCACCGCCAAGTGTCCGCCGGCGCCAGAGCGCAAGGAGGACGACGCCACGGACGTCAAGGTGCCCCTGTCCATGCTCACGGCGCATCTGGAGCCAGAGCAGGAGCACCCCATAGACTACCACATTCCCAAGCAGCGCACCGACGAGTTCGACGAGCGCGAGGCGGAAAAGAAATCCCGCGAAGCCAGGCGTAGCAGCGCCATTGTGGTGAGTAGACGAAATGTTTTTATCATTTTTTTTTGTTATCATTGAAATGATTGGAATTCGAAGAAGAATGTATTAAGGGGAGGGGGGGGTATTTTCAAGAGAGGAGAGAGAAATTAATTGGAATTGTTGATTTTGCGATTCTAATTACGGTAATTATTAATTAATTAAAGAGAGTGAATAATATCGGGCCAAAAAAAAAACAAATGTTTTTTTTTGCTTTTTTCAATTTTAACAAAAATTTTAATAAGCGAATCTTAAGGTTTATGGGACAAATTCTTATGATTACGTTAATATTTTTGTCCATTTAATCGTTTTTAGTTTCATAAGAATGTTTTTTTTATTTTAATTCATATTTTGTTAACATAAATGAAATTTATTAAACTCTATTTTTATAATTTTTCCCTCGAAGAACATTATTACCTAATTACGAAAATTTGATCGTATTTGACGTTTTCGACTTTCATTTTTACATTTGAATCATAATTCCTTCCCAGGTGCGACCCTTCCTCTCGATGCGCGTCTTCCATCGCGCCGGCGGTCTGGGCAAGATCAACGGCATCATGTCGGCGGCCGCGGGTCACGGTCGCTCCGTGAACAGCGGCAACGGCAATCAGGGCGGCCAGAGCTCAAGTGGCGGCGGAGGCTCTATTAATTTTGGGGGTTCGTCGGGCGGCGGAGCTGGCGCCAGTGGAGGCGGAAATGGCGTTAGTGGTGGCGGTGGTGTGAGCGGAGGCGGCGGCGGTGCAGGCGGTGGAATGGGTGGCCGGGATGGACGATCAAATTACGGTCCCAACAGTCCACCCACAGGCTCCCTGCCGCCCTTCTATGAAAGCCTTAAGGGCGGCCAGGGTGGCCTTAACGCCTACAATGCGGCCAATGGGAACTTCATCGGACCAAATGGCTACCTCATGAACGGCAACATGGGCATGGAGTGCGACGGGAGTGGTGAACTGACAAACCTGGGCGGCTACACGGATACAACGACGCACGGCGGGAAGCAGTACTCGATGCTGCAGAACGCCGCTTATGGGATTCACCTCAAGGACGAGCAGGATCTCGATTATGACACCAAAATGGATCAGTTGTCCCTCAATTCCAATCTCATGCCCAACTCCTATTCCGGCTACGATGTCAATGACTCAATGATGGTGGATTTGTCAGGGAATGTGGTGGATCCGCTCCAATTTACAGCCACATTGACATTTTCGTCGCCAGCGGAACACGCTCTGTTGGACAGCCTCACGGACGCCGTGGATTTATCCTCTTTTCTCCAGCGACTACCCAGTGATGATCAGCCGAGTCCAGGAAATGAGCTGGAACTCTCCTCAACACCCTCCCTCACGCCAGACTCCGTCTCCATTACGCCCGTGGACTCGTGCCTCGAGCCCTTCCCCGAGAACTTCATCATGAGCCGCGGCGGCATGTATGATCGCAATTTCGGTGTGATGCCGAACGGTAAGGGGGTTTACCATCAGCCGCCGGACAGCAACCCACCACCCGGCTACCAGCGCGACATCCACCAGATGCTGCCGCACGCCGATCAACACCAGCCACATCCAGTGCAATTGAACTTTGCGTCACAGCCCAGCCTCGATCTGGACTCGCAGAGTAACATTTCGCTGCCGTCGCCGGCCAGCGGAGTGACGTCATTGGACGGCAATTCAACGACGCCGCCCGACGCCAAGCCCATCATCCAGTCCGTAAGTGTTCGACGGAACCCGTCAGTTAGCGAAGGCAAAGTGCAAATGTTGCAACAAAGGGTGAGCTTCAAATTTTTCTACACTGATTTCTCGCCGGCCACAACAATGGGGGGCTTATCACTCACAAATGGACTTTTTTTGAAAGAATATTGATGAGGAAAAACTTGAGAATTCTCTTACTTTCACTTGTCTGAGATATTTTTTTTAGTAAAATCAAAAGGACTTAAAGTTAATTTAAAAAGAAAAAAGTTACTGAATTTAATAAGAAATATTAGAAGAGTCAACTTGAAATTACAAATATCAAAAAACCGTCGTAATTATTTCAAGCAGACTGTAAGAAAAACAAAATTCAGTTAAATTTGTTGTGTAGTTTTTGCAGAATTTGCTAGCAAATGTTTGTTTAAATTGCTAAAAATGTATTTTTTGGTACTTATTTAAAATATTTTTAGAAACAAAAATAACTTTAAGGAAAAAGATTACTCTGAAGATTTTTCTTTAAATCTAAAACTCAAGAAAGAAATCTATCATATTTTCGAAGAACTCGATACAAGTCTCTAAAGCCGGTTTTTAAAACCAGATTTTTTTTTTTAAATCTAAAATTTACCCTAAAATCAAAAGGAGAATTCTTATAACAAAGATTTTCAGAATTAAATCTGATCAAATTCTGAGTGAATAAACCCCCCAGAAAGGCCAAATCTTGTGCAAAAATTCTTGTCTTTTGTGAGAAGATTTTTCTGTATTTGTTATTGTTGTGTCTAATATGAAATCAATTGAAAAATTTGTATGCCAACTTCCTGAGCGCGCACCAAAATTGCCCAAATTCCGCGCAATTTCCCGCTAAAACTATTTTTTTTCTCTTACTATTTTCTCACGCGTAGCTGGGACTACCCGCAGAAGTGCAATTGGAGTTTGTGAATGGAGGTCATGGGATCAAGAATCCGCTGGCCATTGAGAATACTCACGGTCACAGGCTCCGCGATGAGGAGAAGAGCAAACCGAGTAGTGTTTGCAGTGTGTCCGAGGAGGATCCAAGCAAATTCATGTGCCGAATCTGCTCCAAGACATTCACACTGCAGAGGCTGCTCAATCGCCACATGAAGTGCCACTCGGACATCAAGAGGTATCTGTGCACATTCTGTGGCAAGGGCTTCAATGACACCTTCGACCTGAAGCGCCACACGCGCACCCACACCGGCGTTCGGCCCTACAAGTGCAATCTCTGCGAGAAGTCCTTCACGCAGCGCTGCTCCCTCGAGTCGCACTGTCTCAAGGTGCACGGGGTGCAGCATCAGTATGCCTACAAGGAGAGACGCACAAAGGTGAGCCACTCACTCT
>CAKKOB020000148.1:27721-39908 GCA_918844115.2 Phlebotomus perniciosus | reverse complement strand
TAATTTGCTTTTTCTATGCTAAAGCCATCAACCTAATGGTTTTATTAATTGATTTTATGTAGACTAATGTGAATTTTAACATGACTTTCCTTTCAAACTCAAACCCTCCTATCTTATTGAATGATTTTATTTCACTCTCAATTTTGCTTATCAATTTTAAACCCGCAGTAAATCGCAATTTCCCGCAAAAATGAATAGGATCTAAATATTGAGAAAGAGAGAGAAAGATAAATTCTTGAGAAAACCAATTGATATTCCTTTGTAGAGTGACCGAAAAGATGTTAATTTAGTGTCTTACAAGACAAGATATATGTTAATGATTGTGAGAATTTTGGCAATTTGCAAATCTCAATCTCGCCTTCTCTTGCAGATGTACGTGTGCGAGGAATGTGGACATACAACCAGTGAACCCGAAGTTCATTATCTCCACCTGAAGGAGAATCACCCATACTCACCGGCACTCCTCAAGTTCTACGACAAGCGCCACTTCAAATTCACAAATTCACAATTTGCCAACAATCTGTTGGGACAACTCCCGATGCCAGTCCACAATTAAAGAGTCCCCCCCTTTTTTTCGCGAGAGCGCTGGAAGAACAGAAAGAGCAAAAGAAAGATAGAAAAAACATCGAAATTTCCTTTTCCCCTGAATTTTGAATATTTTTTTTAAACACTGAATTATTCCTTTTAGCGATCATTTATTTAATTTTGAATTACACCCACTTTCGCTTAGCTTTCTTCCGCTCATATTTTCCCCTTTTAATTTCTATTATACGCTATGGTAAGAAGAAGAAAAAAAGCGTAAAAACCATCAAGTTTATACAACATTTCAAAGTCTGATTTTACTTTATTTTGTATTTTTTTCTCAAAGTGAATTAAATAATAATCTCAATAAAGGATTTTTGTAAGTGAATATTTTTTGTAGCGCGTCTTATACGAAATATGCAAAAAACGAGAGAATATAGAGCAAAAGAATAAAAAGATGAATAGACTGTTGCTGTCGCTAATGAGAACATTTGTTTAAAATGATCTTTTGACCTTGTGATCAACTGATCATCTTCAGTGTGGAAGCATAAAGATCATTTTGACATCCATTACACAGCCATGCAATATTTTTTTTGTTTACTTAACTTTAGATTTAATTGTGACTAAAACAAAAATCTCTTCTCACCTCTTTTGAGCTTTTTTTACGGATCTTGATCTTGAGCTTTACAGCGGCCTCTCTTTCTTTTCGGCGATCGGTCAAGTTTTCTTCAAAGACTTTTTTGTTGTTTTATTTTTCAAGTAGTGGTCGAAATTTGTGAAGATTCAACTGCAAAAGAAAGAAAATAATTTAGGATGAAAGAAAGAAAAAGCACCGTGAATTTTTTCAAACAATTTTATATATTTCTCTTAAATGACTGCAAAAGTTGATGGTTGAATTTCTGTTGAAAAGAGGCAAGTGAGAGGAACTCTGGAAAAATCTTTTACAAAAACAAATTCACCATCAGCTGTGAAACTAAAAACAAAGTATCGGGTTTTTTGTGCAATTTTGGTGATGGAAACTGGGTTAAATAATTAATTTTATAATTTGATATTTTATCAATATTACTTTAAAAGAGAAATAAAAAACACAATGAGATGAGAAAAACTTTAAAGTGTAGTAATTAGATTTTAGGTTTAAAGAAAAAAAAAAACAAGAGATCAAGAACAGCATTTCTCTAATTTATTTATCACGAAGAAAAAGAAGAAAAAAACACTTGATTGTTCACTTTTGAAAATGAAATTCAAAATTCCAAAAGGAGTAAAAATAAATTTGATAATATTTGGAAGAATATAGAAAATCCGAAATAGCGAAAAGCTCAAAGTGAATAGAAAAAATCATGCTTTTATGTACCTTTATCTAGCTTTTAGTGAAGAAAAAAACATTGTTGTAATTTGTATTAAATAATTCTTAAAGGAGTATAAAAAAGATTCTTTCTCTGAATAAAAAAAGGCGAATTATCTTAGCTAATATAAATAACATAAAGAAAAGATGAATATTTAAAAAGAAATGAAAATATTTAACGAAAATTAAGAAATCATCCAACATTTAGAAAATATTCTCATTCACAAAAAACACATCAAGAACTCGAAATAGCGAAGAAATCATCACAATATCAAATCTATTATAAAAAATATTTATTGCTATTTTTGTATTTTATTTATGTTTTCTTTTATAAATGGAGAAAAAATCGCAGAACCGAAATGGAAAAATAAAGAAGTTTCAGTGAAAACCAGAAAAACGCATTTTATTTCTTCTTTTTTTGTGATATTTTTCGTCGATAGAGCTAAAATTTTATTAATTTTCAAAAATACAATAAATTCTACAAAAGTTGTAAAAGTGTTTCTCAGTTGCAATATTGTTTTGTAAGGCAAGAAATTCTATGTTGTCGGTTATTATTCCTATTTAAAGTTTTCTTTTTTACTTGCAATCTTTTTACTAGTGATTAATAGTTCCTCGATTCTATCAATTACTGTATGATTATGTATTTTTTCTTCTCTTCAATTCCTAAAACTTTTTTTCGAACATCCTAATATATCATTTTTTTTATTCTATTTCCTTTATTTATATCAATAGTAAATGACTTTTCTTTCTAAATATGTGATGTTTAGGCAAAATGGGAAGAGAAACTTTACTACGAAAGACTCATCGATATTTAATTCTATTATTACTTTACTGGCTCTTCAAAGAGATCATCTGCAAAGAAGCACTTTTATTGCTCGTAAAATTGATTTCTTATGCAAATTCATAAGATTATGAATAAAAAGTATTCACGCACGCTAATCTAAAGCCTTCACGTTCATTTGTAATGGTTTTATAATGGAAGAGAATCAACTTAAAACTTTTGGAGAATTGTTACAGCATAGAAACCCATTTATTTAGCCTGAAAAAAGTGAGTGATAAGTCTTATGTGTGGCTGTCTTAAGGAGCTGTGATTTATTTAAAAATAAACTTTGAACACAATTATAACCCAACAACAGCAGCGCCATTAGTGATCATCGGGGAGACTCGTAATAGCTAGGGTCCGGGTGTTGCTAGAGCCTAAAGTAAGATATCGTTGGAATGATATTAATGTTTACTACAAGCTGACAAATTTTGAGCCTAATCCATACTATAGAAGCAGTTATTCATGAAATATTTTTTGAAATGTTTCAAAATGGCGGATGCGAGGGTGAGAGTCAGATAAAACAACACTTTTCTAATTCATCCGGCCAATATATAACCTTTGTCGAAAACCGAATCACTTTCTGACTATAATCCACTGCACTACCGGACAAACAGACGGACAGACGGTCAGCCGTAAAGCAACTTTGAATTTCAATCAATCATACAAGCTGTGAATGTGGAAGAATCACAGATTAACAACTATTTAAAGTGTGACATTCCATCGAGAAATTTGATATACATTCTTTCCAGAGTCAACAATATTTTTTTGTTCTCGGAATTGTCAATCAACAATATTAAGAACAACTCACGAGTTTACCGTTAAGTCACCAATCCCGAAAGTGCTAAATGATCACAGTTTAACATATATTCTCATATATAATGTCGATCACTTGAGGTGTCACATCAATTTCTTGTGTGCTAATTAATATTCACCAAGTTAAATGTGCCAAATGAGAGTCTCAATCAATCAGGAACTACATTGTATAGCTATATATTTCCATCGTTCTGCGAGAATAATTAAATATACCTATTATAAGTTTGTTTTTGTGTTTGCATAACTTGATTCAAAATGTGATTCACACAATAAATTTCTCACTATGTGTGGATTATTAATAAACTAACGTTAGAATTGCGACAAATTGCTACAATTCGTCAAAATGTGTCTTTTGCAATTTAAATTGACTAGGCATGAGATTTAATATGCTTCATCTCTCGAAATAACTCGAATCGTCTCTATTTTAATATCAACACTACAGTATATAGTGATTTTCATTATTAAATGTGAGGAGTGTGCAGTGTTTCTATAGGAGTTCCTGCAGGGGGTGAACAAGGCTGGCGCTCATGATTCATTTACAAGACTATTTGATGATTAGCGCTGATTTAAAGGAATTTTATGCAAATTTCTTGTAATTATTTAGGCAGATTTCTAGCATAGTATACGTTTCATATTCCCTTAGCCTCAAAATTTCTTACCTATTAAAATCAGAAGTGAAATGAGAATAGAAATTATCGCCATATGAAGTTCACCCCCTGACTTTCTACAATTACAATAAATCCAAGGATATTGCTTTCAATTCTCCCAAGATTGCACCAATTCCAGAATCTACCTGGAAATGGTTCCCTTGGGATCCCTAAGCAAACACTGGGAGTTACACTGGTATTCCGCTTCGGTCCCTAATTTTCCCCATCACATTCACATTGAGTTTCGTGTGACTGGATCGGTGTTTATTGTCGAGAGATGTTGATGAATCATGTTTGGAATCACGATGGGAAGATTTGCGACTGATGCTCTGTTTACCCGCTTGACTGCCATCACGCGCCTGATCCGCATTAGATGGAGTATTTTGACTTTGTACATTATGCGCCAGAACTCTCTCCAACTGATTGAGAATGGTTCAAAAATATTGCAATTGATTACGATGAATTAAAACAAAAACCAGCCAAAAGAAGGCTTATGTCTTGGCTAAATAATATCCCTTTACAAAGAAGTCGATGAATATTTCGGTAATGTTACAAATTGAACTTTTCTAGAGGTTTAGAAGGGAAACTGCTTCCTTTTTTTATGAGAGAACAATTTTTAATATTCTATTTTTTTTGTTAACTTCCATAAAATATTGTTTAAGCTTCCAGATTTTCAATAAGCTTCTTGGAAAAAATTGAACTTTTATATTTTTTATTCTTTCTACAAAGCAACTTGTCAAAAAAGCCTTTCTCAGCTTGGACACAAGCCCAACACCATTGAGTAAAGTCCCATTATTTAGCAGAGACATACACCAACTTTCGGCCAAGTTCAGACAAATCAATTTATTCATTTCTCATAGTAACAAATTTTCTACTCACCTCTTCGTCGATTGCCTTGAATTGCCAACTCCAATTGGCGCGATAGAGGAAAGGCCGATGATCAAAGCGATTATCATCCGGACTATAGGATTCAGCATGATAAGATGGCGTGAGAACAGTCATCTTGTGGCGATTGATGGCGTAGCAGCGGAAGAAGTGTTTCACTTTCTCAGCCACTTCCTGAGGCGTGCAGGCATTCCCCCAAGTAGCCACGAGTTTGCAGAACATGCTGAAAGGTCCACAATAGGCTTGCTTCCTCAGCCTCCCGTATTCACTGAGCTCAGCATACGTCATCCCCATATCCTGCTCATCCGTCTGTGCCAATTGTCCACTCACCAGCGGCTCCAGTTCAGCAGTGGGCGGAGCGGAAACAATCTCATCAATTACGGGTAAATTGAATGAACTTCTGGCATAATTGAGAAACTTCCGAAGATCAGCTTTGGAAATGCCTCCAATGGGATTTATATCGGCACTGGAGCAATCATACTTCGTCATATATCCCCTCAGAGATTCATCTACATTCGCTGATCCCAGCACCAGAAGCCCACCCGGTCGGTTTCTCACCCACAGCATCAGCTGAGCAAACAGATAAGCTAAAACCATGCGGATGCGCGCCTGAATGTTCTGCAGTGCCAGATTTTGCCTCGGACATCCTCCCTGCGTCCGGAACTTGGGCGTCATTCCTGTGACAAATGTGAAAACGCCAATCAGAGCACTAACAGCCCCATCGATGTTGATCTCAAGATGGTAACAGCCCAATTGATCGGCTAGAACAGCTGCCCGGTGCTTCGTTTCGGCACTTGAGTTCTCACTGCCCATGTAACAGGTCACCAGGAGGCGATTGCAGAGCGCATGAGGATTATCCGGTGTATAATCCGGATCTCCCAGAATCTTCCTCACATCGTGCAACACCTGAATATCTCCCGTCTCAATTGCATTCACCACCAATCGACACATTGAGTGGACAATTGCGGCAGTGCTGCTGGAATCAACTCCACCGCTGAGCGGCAGGAAGAATCCTCCCTGACCTGAACGTCTCAGGTAATCCCACAGCCAACATGCTGGTCCCAGTGCAATCTCCTCCTCAGCCGAGTGATACTTCCACTGAATGGGAACACTTGCCGGAATGCTAAAATAATTCTGACTAGACATCTCAAAGTCCACATTGATCCGGAGATAAGTGGGAGCAGAAGCTGCCAAGATGCTGCGTGATCGAAGAGCCATTCGATAGGAGCGAATGTCCTCCAAATCAATTGTGGCCACAGTCACCTCCTGCCATCCACAAAAAAAGGCAATTAAAATGTATTTGCTGAGAGGAAAATATAAATTTCTAAGAAAACACGCAGGAAAGCTCTATTTACCGACAAAGATAAATGATTTGTCAATAATGAAAAAGGTTCAATTTTCAACTTCAAATAAATTATTGAATCGCTCGCCCTCCATCCGATAAAATACACTCGAGGGAAATAACATGTGTGGAGAGAGAAGGCAAGGGCTGAAGATTAAACGGATAGGTGTACCAAAAAAAGTAATACATAAAATTGTATCACATTTTTTGTTAAATTCAAATTTTTCTAGAAATTTCTTATTCTAGAAATTGTATAAAATATCTTCTAGAAAACTATAAAAAAAACTTTACGGAGAAGTCTAGTAAAGTTTCTGCTAGAAAAGTAATTCAATATCTGTTGAAATGGAAAAAAAATATCCCATTGTTTCGTAATACAAAATCACACGATTAAAACCTGAATCTTAATTGATTTTTTTGCAGGAAAATTTACTGAACTTTCTGCTACAAAAACTCTGGTAAAAATCCCACTGAATTTCTCTTCCATCTGTACACCTTTCCCACCCCCAATAAATAATTTCCACCCCTTGCGGGCAGTGAGCTCAAATATTGTTGATGTGGAAAATAGGCCAGCAAAATCACTTACAACATCTTGAAGGGAAAATTGCTTTCCTCTCGCAATCACTTCACCATTGAGCGCCACAGCCGAACACCCATTGAAGTAGACACGCTGACCATCGCATCCCCTCAAATTGCTGAACAAATAGGCTCCACCGGCTTTGTACGTTGCATTCCTTATGAGATCCGTTGTCACATAGGCCTTACGCAATTGCATGTAACTCCCAGAGCTGTTCACAATAATCTCAACACCAGACAGGGACATGTCAATGTGTGTACCTTTGTGGAAATATGTTGCCTAATTAATTTCCACCTCATGAATAAACACAAAATGCGCATCACTTACTCTTGGGATTCCACAACTCCTCGCATATCTCATATCCTATACATGTGTCCTTTGTGGCGATAACAGCATCACCAATTGGGACAGTTTGCTGACCAGTGACGGCAGATATCATTCGGGGCAGGTAAAAGTCCTCAGTGGTGCAGATTTTCTTCCACATTGAGAACCATCGCGTCTCACGGTAGCAACCATCATCACAATTTTGCATTTTGGGTCGAATAAGGAGGATTTTTCGATTGAAAAACACAACGCGACAATTATACGAGACATTTCGATGCTGAATGGGCATTCCCACATCTATCAGGATATTCTGGGTGATGGTGGTGGAGAGCAATTCCAGCAACACCTCCCATGAATGGAGAAATGTGTCTGGCTCCAGAAAATGATCCTCACAGCTGTATCCACTGGAAAAGCAATAAATTTTCCGCAAAAAGTTTGCGTGAAAATAAATTATATATTAAAAGGCGAAAGAAATTCCGGCTGACAAGTTACCTAATCTCAAGCTCTGGCCCTGTTCGATACGTCGCACCCATTTCCTTGGCCTCGACAATCGATTGGAGGATCCTTGAGAGATTCCCCTCGAAATCCAAAGCCCATTGATTCAATGTGGCCACAGCAACAGTCACTTTCCTACCCATTTTCGGCGCTAAATCCTAAATCAAACTGACGAACAAAAAAAAAACACCTTAAAATTATCTCTCTTTAAAAACCAAGCTTAGTAACTCAAGATGGGTGAACTTTATTGAATAAATAGTCATTTCATTGCCATGGTGGCAAAATATGACGATATATGAGCGCTTAAACTCATCAATGAAGAATCTTTCTCTCTCGTCAACAAAAAAGAGCTGCATTTTCAAGTAAACAACCCCACATCACATTGGACAAAAATTGTCTCTCGCAGATGGCATAAATTTCCTCCCCCTCCCATAAGCGCCACAAAATCAGAGGGAAGTTTTTCTGGCTCATTTTATGTCGCCACTCTACAGAAATTATTACCCCCCATACCGAAGAAGCCACCCAGGAATTTACCGTGAAACATATCATGTTGTAAAGAAAAATTTACTGACACTCAGTGCATCCATATTTCACTTCATGTCATGATCATTATCGCGCTAAGAAGTTACCCAAAAGGAAAAAAAATGTCCATGAAATAAACACATAAATTCAATTGAAATGGAAAAAAAAGCTCACGATATCAATAAAACAAACGCGGAAAGTTAACGAAAATACCTCGAAACAATTTACACATATTCCAGGAAATCGTTTCACTCCCTTTAGTGCCAAAAATAGACCATTGCACGAGGGGGAAATTGGGGAAAAAATAGCTCCACCAATCTATTGGTATTTTGTGGAAAATCCCCTCGTTGAAAACAAAAAAAAAAGAACTTTCTCTTTGACTTATCCTACAGCTCATATATGAGTTTTATGGTCTATTGACTAACGTGATATAGGATATATTCCTTTGTCGTGTTCGATTAATGCTTTCTTTGAACTCGCTCGCAATAAAACATGCGAGTCAGGAGGAATTAGTAATGATTGAAACTTCTACCTCTCTTATTTGATTCTCAATTGCAGACTTTTTTATGCGATAAACAGAAGCAAAGATAATAATAGATTTGCTAGACAACTTTGAGCTATATTCAATATTGTGAGAGACTTTTAATTATGGATCCTTGAAATAGTATTTATGAGTACTTCTGAAACATGGTTATAGTTTATAACATAAATAGATTTTTAGAGTCGATATTATCATATCCCTGCTCTTCTGTAGAAATGTAACTCAAAGCACAGAAAGAACTGCGAAAATCAAAGTTTTCAGTCAGTTTGTCAATTCTCAACTTATATGAATTGATATTACACCGTGAAATCTGATTTTAATTTACTATGTAGTAATGAAACAAAGTGATTCTCATTTGAAGCCAATGGCAATTCATAAAAAAAAACCCTTAAAAATTGGTCAAATTTAATGCCTAATAATTCTGAGTATTTTGTTTAATGTAGAAACAAAATCTCACACTGTCTTCCTTATATCGTTAAAAGCTTCCGAAAATAATTTCCGTTCATTTTGTGATCATATCAAACAAAAGAGAATTAAACAATTTTGGATATAATAAGAGGTAAAACTGCTCTATCAATTAGTGTTTCGTTGGAGTTCTCAGGTGAAACATCATGTCGCATTTTATACAGTGTGAAAATATATCGAAGATGAGTGACAAAATCGTGATTGTGCAACCTCCTTGTGGGTCCATCAAAGGAATTACGGAAACTTCGCCACTCGGATACGAATATGCTAATTTCTATGATATTCCATACGCCAAACCACCTCTTGGACCTCTGCGTTTTAAGGTGAAATAATTCATCACTACTTAATCAAACCTTTGAATTTATTGATCTTTCTTAGGATCCCGAACCCCTACAATCCTGGTCGTACCTTTATGATGCTAGTAAAATATATACAAACACACTAGAGGCTCAAGCTCTCAATGAGGATTGTCTTAAATTGAATGTATACACGAAGAATGCGCGGCTCTTAAGAAGTCTTCATCCTGTTATGATTTTCATTCCTGGAGGATTCTTCCTCCGAAGTCCCAACCATAAAAGTGTTTACGGACCGGAATTTCTCCTTCAGAAAGATGTTATTTTAGTGACAATCAAGTACAGAGCCGGAGCTTTAGGCTTCCTCTCGAGTGACGATCCTAAAATCGAAGTGCCTGGAAATGCAGGACTAAAGGACCAAGTGATGGCCATGCGCTGGGTTCAAAAGAACATAGCGGCCTTTGGCGGAGATCCTAGAAATGTAACGCTTTTTGGTTTCAGCGCTGGAGGAGCAAGCGTTCACTATCACATGATGTCGCCTCTGTCAAAGGATCTCTTCCACAAAGCCATTATGATGTCGGGAACGGCGTTCTACGTGCGTGGCTTTATGCCTAAGCTTCACTGGGCGACGAGGCTAGCCAGGAAGTTAGGTTGGCAAGGCAAGGACAATGAGGAAGCATCCGCTTTCGAATTCCTCAGGGGAATTGATGTCTCGACAATTAAGGCAAATGAAGAAACCATTTTAACAGATGAAGAGAAACAAAATGGTTTGCCTTCGATTTATGGACCAACACTTGAAGCCTACAAATCTCGAATGTGCATTATCCCTGAACATCCCGATGAAATGATGAAGCACGCTTGGAGTCATTCGCTTCCGCTCATGATCGGTGGGACGCAGGATGAAGGACTGATGTTCTATAAAGGTAAAGCGCTCTTCAAAGATTTTATGCCCTTGAAAATAATGTTTCTTTTAGATGCAAAAGAGAATCCTAATGTTTGGCGAATAATTAACAAAAACCCATCGAAGCTTTTACCCTATAATCTGACGCAGAATCCAGATAAAAGGAAGCTGTATGGAGACAGAATGAAATTGTTTTACTTCGGTAGGGAGGAAGCGAAAGTTGAAGATTTGGAGTCTTATATATTTGTAGGTCCTATAGCCAAGTTAGTCCCTAATATCAATCATCTGAATTACCATATCTTTTCAGCTCCAAAGTGATACGTCGTACTGGTTTGCAATTTACAAAGCATTAATGGGGAGACTTATGTACCCTGAAGTGGGCGTTAAAGGTCCAACATGGTTGTACAACTTTGCTTATGAGTCTAAGGAGTGGTACAAGTACAGAACATCAGTTCCATTAAGGGGACTCCCTGGAGTTGCTCATGCTGACGATACGCTTCTTCTCCTATCTAACGATGTTGGTTTCGGAATTCCACGTGTTAATACTCTTGAATACGATATGATGCAATTGATGGTGGACATTTACACCTCTTTCGCCAGTAATGGAAACCCGAATAATGAACGATTAGCTAAGATTATGGGAGAATGGGAACCAGTGTCATGCTTGTTTCCATTGTCTTGTTGTAATATCGCAAATCCACCGGAGGTGGTGGAATTACCCGAGAAGTGGAGAGTAATCTTCTGGGATACTCTTTATAAGGTGAGCAAGGAGGAAACATTTGAACACAAAGTCTTAGAAAGGCCTCTTCAAAAATCTCTAACTCTGAATAGCATTAATCGAAAGAATCTTCAACAAACTGAAAGTTATCATACAGAGCACGAAAACTTAAACCGAAAAGTTAATTTATTAATATTCTTATTATTTATTTCAGTTTTTTTAACTGCATCATTAATATGTTTTCTATTTTTCATATTTTCATGATTAAAAAAATGTGAATTCTTTTTTATTTCATTAAACGTTTCGAGGTGCTCCATAAGAATCTCAGCTCATCTAACCTAAGCCAGCTTTCAGTCTTTCAGTACGTTCTTTTTATTTGCCTTCATAAAAATCTCTCTAACTAAAGAGCTAAAATGTGAACAGCAGGTGTCATAAATAATTTTCTAAAATAGACTTAATAAGTTGGAGATAACTATGCAAGGTCTACAATTCCTATATTGGTGACATATGGGTATTACGTAATTTGAAAAACGGTGAATGAATACCTAATAAAAACTATTATATTTACAAAATTTATTCACATTCAAGACTCAAGTCATTTAAAAATTCTACTGATTAAAATTTTTGATTTTGTAGAGGACTAATGTTAATATTTTTTTGGAAAAAATAGCAATATTTTAGAACCACTGTAAGACTAGGATATAAGTTTCAATTCTTTTTAATTATTTACTGTTTAATAATATTCCAGACAATATATTCATTTTAAATGTATAAAAATAAAAAAAAAACATTTCGAAGTGAATCGATTTCACAAATTGGTTAAAGAAATTTCCCTACAAATTATAAAGAACAAATTTCGTCATTTATATGCAGGAAAAATGATATTTTTGCACAATCTGAATCACCCCTTGAGCAAATCCATTAGTTTTCCCAATTTACAAATTCAATTTAAATTTCTACAATCAACCAGGTAGTGCCCT
>CAKKOB020000148.1:4672-27621 GCA_918844115.2 Phlebotomus perniciosus | reverse complement strand
TGAATGAATACCTAATAAAAACTATTATATTTACAAAATTTATTCACATTCAAGACTCAAGTCATTTAAAAATTCTACTGATTAAAATTTTTGATTTTGTAGAACACTATGAATTATTTTTTGGAAAAAATAGCAATATTTTATGGAACCACTGTAAGATTTAGGATATAAGTTTCAATGCTTTTTAATTATTTTCCAATTGTTTAATATTATTCCAGATAATATATTCATTTAAAATGTATAAAAATAAAAAAAAACAACATTTCGAAGTGAATCGATCTCACAAATTGGTTAAAGAAATTTCCCTACAAATTATAAAGAACAAATTTCGTCATTTATATGCAGGAAAAAATGATATTTTTGCACAATCTGAATCACCCCTTGAGCAAATCCATTAGTTTTCCCAATTTACAAATTCAATTTAAATTTCTACAATCAACCAGGTAGTGCCCTACTTATCTCTAATCTCCAAACACCATCCCCACACCTAGTAATGATACCCAAGAGGCCCAAGAGCATCGATGAGCGTGATTTTCAATTTCCTCATTTCCCCCTGAGAACCAACACTCCTGGTGATTATTAGCATAAAATTTACTGTTGAAATTCTCCAAGCTATTTTCCCAGGTGATTTGCAAAATCAACTCTTCTTGAAAAGCTCTGCAATTTCCCTTTATCTACTCCCCCAAAAAAAGCCATTTTTCTTTTTCTCAGAAATCCACCGTATGTAATAAAAGAACATTTTGACGAGAGAGAAGACAAAAAAATCGACACATTTTCTACATGCTTATTTATAGATCTTTGAGAAATTATGTATCTCAATATGAATTTGAGCTTTTCTAATATTAAAATAGTTTGTGTATGGAAATAAGTTGAAAATGTATAGAGTTCGTTGACGGCAAAGCCTTAGCACAGCTCTTGTTAACCCTTTCATTTTGCCTAAAGAGTAAAGAAGACATCGCGAAAGCTCAACACAAAACCTCTACATAGACGTTCCAATATCGCAAACTATTAGAATAAATATTCAACTATACATTATTACAACATCAGTGTCTTGAAGTTGTATTTTCCAACAATCATTCATGTGCTTTTCATACGATATCGTTGTGTGTATAGGCATTCTGTATGAGCACAAGAACTTTCAATACCAGTTGGATGAATAAACAAAAAGAAAAAGCCTCTCACTCAAGCTTTCTGGCTGTGGAGATACCGGTTATGAAAATACAATTTCATTTTCAGTATAACGCGAAAGTTCACCGTCAATAGACAGTAAAATTATTTTTCAAACCATATCATGGCAAAAGTGAAAGAGTTAATTTGCAATGGAGAATTTTTACACAAAGCCCAAAGTTTGTATTACAAGAAATAAAAATAAAATTCCTTCAGAAACTATAGTTAAAACCTTATGTCTGAAACAGGAGGTGTTGAACATTTGCCAAATTGATCAAACTCCACGAAAATTAATGATGAAAGTTTCAAATTTGTAGTAAATGTTACCAAGAGTGATGGTATTCTCCTAAAATTCAAAATGTCGAGTAATTAACAGGGCCCATAAAAAGTCATGGACGCTCCTTTGGAGGAAAACTACAATGGGGGTGAGTAAACGACAAGATATTAAATTATCTACCTAATCCAATTATTATTGCCATAGTTTCAATAATCAATAATCAATATGATAAGTTCTTTTTTACAAATAATTATTGACCTTGACCCACATTGGAGAAGGATTTCTTATTTTGCCCCAAGACACCGATTTCTTTCAATTTCACCAATTTCTATATTTATATTGAACAAACAATGACCTAATAGATTATGCATTAGTGAGTCTTTCAGACCATTCCATATGTTCAACATTTTCCAATCCTTTACTTGGTATATAATTCTCTCTGCAATTTCTGGGTAATTTTAGAATATCAAATTGACATGTTATAGAGTTGAAATTCGTGAATCAGTTGAAATACTTTCTGCACATTTTTATTTTCAGTCTGATCTTGTAGTGGTTTTATGGCTTTCGAGAACCCACTGTAATTGTCATAAATACTAAATTAAGATGGTTCTTGAGGATTTATTTCGTACAAGAACATCGTACGAATGGGATTATTTCGGTTGAGATGTCTTTCAAATTTAAAAGATATGACAAAACGACTACTGACGTGAAATTTCTTTATTAATAATTTAAATTCGCTTCCGGATCTCCCCAAAATAAGCTCTTCAAGCATATCTCAATAAATTTTCAAGAAACATATTCATGACTTTTAAGACCAAATATAAAGGAAAATTTGCATTTCTTTAGTAAGAAATTTATATCTCTTTTGTCCTTTCTATTCAGAAACTTTGCAATAACAAGGACACAATCCCAAATTTATGCACAAAGGAACCTCATACAAAAACCCACCATGAATTGGTGAGAGCTAAATTTATTTATATATAAAATTGGAAAAAAAAATTGGGAAAACCCGTTCTGACTCAACTCCAATCCATATCCAGTTTTTCAATTTATCCAAAATAATCATCATGCAGGTAAAAAGTAACAAAGGATTGACGCGATGTTTGTTCCCACGACAACGACAAAACAGTTTATCTATTGAAATTGCAATTTGTCTCAACTATTCGACATATTTTGTGCGGTGTTCGGGGCTTTTTTTCTGTGGCTGCGCAAAAAAAACCTCACTCTGTTCTCATTTTCTTCTGCCCGAAAAAAAACTTTTAATCAAAGTGAGAAAATTTGCACCTTCCAACGGGTGCACACAGGTTAAACTACAAACCGGAATTAGTTTAGTTTTCATGTCCCGGCAACTTTTTATATTCATACTGGCGTGTGTTACGTATACTCAACGTGAGAATGAAGATTGATTTAGGAAGTTTTTTTTGAAATACGAAATTCATAAAACATTCGGTTTGTTTCTTTTCTCATACAAAGTGGCGAGTGTTAAATTTTGATAAGTACTTCTTTTCATTTAAAAATTGCAAATGTAAACATGGTGGGTGCAAATGGATGTAGTTGGAACTTTTCAGCCGGCAATCGTGTCAGATTCCTTCAAGCTCAACTCTTTCCTGTCTACACGTTCACGGCGCAAGGTAAAGAGGAATCTTCAAAAATAAATAACATTATTTTCCTTCACCGTTTGCTAATATTATAAAGTATCTGACACAAGATATTTTGGGAAAGACTCAAAATTGCAGTTAAGATGGAAAGGAATAGAGTTGTGTGAATGATTGAGGAAATGGAAGAATTTGAAAAGGATTATTTTCTCAAAAGAAATAATATAAAAAAATATTTACATGATTTTACTTAAAAAATGTATTAGTAAGGAGAAAATACACCAAAACAATTTTCGATAAAAGGAGAACACAGAGAGAAGAACGTAGTTTTATAAAAATCTTGAGAAAATTTAATTAGCTACCTATTTGAGAAAATAAAATTGGGGAAAACAAATCCTTCATATATCGGACTAAAAATAGATTATTTAGGCAAAAAACAATGTTCCTTTTAAAAATTATTTACATAGCATTATCAAACTTTTAAGTTTGGTATCCTCTGTTATTGCAAGAACATGTAATAAAATTTTATATAATCGAAATGTGTGCCAAATTTCATAAGAATAAATCTCTCTAACCAAAGAGAAGCTTCTTTATAAATCCCGAAAAATGAAATTTATAATCCCTCTGTTCAACTTTATCAAAGCCCGCTTAGAAGTATAAGTTTCTAAATCAATTTCAGATGTCTCATCAAATATCTCAATTGATATTGATGAGACTAAGAAATCTTCTTTTCTAACAGCACGACGACCATGTAGTTTCCTACACCTGCTAACAAACACTGTCGTTTGGGAAAATAAATAAATTTTCCCCACACCAACACATGCGCTCTCACAAACATCAAGATAGAGGATTTTTCAAGCCCCATCATTTATCATGACTCTCGAGTGCATCCACAAATCCCCCAAAGAGACATTTCGATGGAGTCTTTGAACTGTTCGCAGGCCTGATATGTGCGCGGGGGTGGAGGAGGGAGGGCCAAATAAATTGTGATCATGTGCGTTTTGCACCCAACACACCATCCATATACGACTTCCAACTGTCGTGCAAAATTCAAATGTGTCGGAACAGACCGATCATGAGTAAGAGAATTTTCACAGAGCCCCAGAGAGAAATATTCTCTGCGTTGCCTTCTCTCGAACACACTTTTCCTCAGTCTACATTTTCCACTCGTCCTATTAACACGTCTCTCGTGCTGTCGGAAAATTTATCGTTTGTGTTTCACTTCACTTTTCGTGGGAAAAAAATTCTCCTCTTGCAATTTTTCACACTCGTGAAGAGTCAAAAATAATATTAATTTTCATCTGTCCGGAAAAGTGGAACAGTTTATTTTTTTCCCATTTTCACGAGACCATAAAAAAAACTCATTTCGGTCTATATCAAAGTGCAATTTTTCCTGCTTGTATACTCAAACATATTTAATCCTGAGGAAATAAACAACATTGCAGTGGGAATAAAGTAAGAAAATTTGTGGATATGACATTCAAATTCCATAAATTGCGACACCAACATACCATAAAGACTCCAACTATGTACCAAATATTCTTCATAAATTACCACCCGTTGCTTTACGGTTTAATTTTCAATTTTTGGGAGCTTAAATGCAAACAAAAGGATCTAAAATTAAATTCTCATCTCACTTGCGAGAGTATACAATTTTCATTATTAGAAAATGCAGAGAGAAAGAGGGAGAAAAAAGTGAATTTTCTGAAAGCTTCCCACACTTTTACAATTTATAAAAGCTTTTCTTTCTTAACTCTTTTTTTATTATTGGAAAATTCTCTTTGTCCCAGGTTTTCTCGGTAGTTTCCTGTCGAACAGCTTAAAAACCAACCAGCTGGAGGTGAATACGGATGCAAAAACTCTGCGTCCAATTGCACGCCTCAAGGAACCACGAGATCTATTTGCATTGCCGAAAGAAAGAGACTATGATTGTCCCCAGCAAGCGGCACGATGGCCGATCGAGTGTCAGGTAAGTCAGAACAAATCACCCAACACAAAAACTCCCCAGGAAAAATCTATCATCACAGAGATGAATTTCGCCAAATCTCTGGCTAGCGAACACAAAAGCCCCATCAAGTTAAAATAAGAATAGAAATTAATTATTGTTCCAAAAGAGTCAAGAGAAAGAGAAACCCCAACACACAATCCAAAGTGACATCAATGCTAAATGGGATTTTTTCATCACAAAAATCTTCTTTTTTTCGGTGCCATTTCACTTCTCTATCACCACACTAATCGTACATTTTCCTAAGCCAATGCCAAAAATAATTTTTCCTCATATACCCCTCTCCAAGAAGATTTTTATGCTTCTCGGTGTACCACAATCATTCATGGTACACATCAGGAGCGACATATAATAAAGAATTACACATTTTGGTTTTTATCATCCAAAATGTGGGTGGCACAAGTCGCGTCATTTAGTATATTAAAGTCACTGTGTGTGCACCATCGTTAATTTTATCGCCTATAACCTTTCTCTTCCATTTGAATTAAATATATATATTGTGATACAATATTAACTCATCACACATCTAATTCACATTTATTTGAGCTCGCATGTCATTCAATTCATGGTGATGCGTGAAATTAATCAAAAAAGCACGTAATTTCCGTGTTGTAAGGTCAGGGGAAAATTTGAAATGTCTCCAAGAAAAATGTGCAGTTGAAAGAATGATTCTACTTATACAGCCAGTTTTAGAAAAACCGGGCGTTTCCTAGTGATTTAAGCGACGGCAAAATTGATTGAGCAAAGCGATCAAAACATAAATAAATGACTTATTGGTAACGAATTTTCTTTTCTTGTAAAATATTGTAAATATTTTAACGATAAATCTTCGTTAATTCTTTCACAAAACATTTTGATGAAATCGTTTACTCTTTCGTAAATCGTTACGATTTTTTCCGTAACGAAGTACCTGAATTGAAAAGGCGAATGTTTAACATTATAAAAAGTTCATTAAACCATTAGAATGAAATTTTCCGAGATATTCGTTGCTCAAAGGACTTAAATAATGTGACAATATGACATTTTAAAAGTGATTAAGGGGTAATTTCGGACAAATACGCAAATTTGAAGGATTGTAGTATTGCCCTCGCGCAGAAGGGAGTTCATGTTGGGGTGGCAGGGGCAATAAAATCTATGAATTTAGATAGTTACTATATAATGTAAAGTTTATTTTTGTGACGGGTTGAAAAGCATTTGAACTAAAATTACACGTTAAATTTTTGAATGAAATCAAATATCTCCAACCACTTTACTGACACAAGTAATTTAATGTTGTTCCACAAAATTGCGTGTTTGTGTATCCTACATTTCATTTAATTGATACTCAATACACGTTAGATTGGAAACTTTGTATCGACATAGTCTTATGTAAATCAATATCCTTAAAACTTCAAAAAGAAAGATGACAAAATATTAAATTGCAAGAGAGGAATTTCCATCAACCTCACATTTTTCATAAATGAAGAGTTTCAACAAACATATCCATAAAACAAATTTCCTTTGATCTAAAGTGCTTCCCACCGGGAATTTGCAAAGAGAAAATTTATATAAAACCAGCAAATTTTAAATAAATATCACATAAATCATTTCTGAACCTCCCCAGACTGAATGACTTTTTAAATGTTTTTCCTGGGAAAGTCAAAACAAAGGAAAAAAACACAAAAGGAAGTGAAACATGTGCCGCTAGTAAAAAAAAACAGCGCAATACTGAAAAGTAATAGAAAATTTAGCATGGAAAATTATTTATTGCTCCTGTGCGTGCTTCATTGGTTTATCGAACTTGTCTATGAGACAGAGTCTCTCACTCCATATCGGACTATATTGGCTCTTCTTTTTCCCATGCACTGTATTATGTAGTAAATTGTAGGTATTTTTTCTCCCTGCACATATATTTTTTAGAGCAATACCATCACCCCAATAAAACGTAAAACCACACAGCCTATATCTAATACCTTTTGTCTCATGTTCAGTGGGTGAAATGAATCAAAAATATCGGAATTTGCCTGACAATTCAACAACCTCGCGATACCCAACACTCGATGCCGATACATAGAGTAAGAGAATAAATAAAAAAAAAACTCACAGTGAGGAGAGCCGAGTATCGGAACTCAATTGTAAATACACGCTTTTCCCTATGATAGATTTCAGCTGTGTTGATGGTGGAGGGTTCATCGAGAGTTCGACAATTTCCGTGCGGCCGTTACCTAGGCGAATGCTTGGGTATATAGTCGAAAACACATCATAACTATACATCCCTATCCGATATGTATATACACACCTATATTTTCATGCCTACACACAATTTTATATCAGTCATTTTACATAAATCACGATTCAGTCTATCAAGATTACTCAACGGTGTCGTACACGCGGTGTCATCAACATATTAGAAACGATCAGCTGCTTTTCCCACTGCGGGCGCTTTAAAAATAGCACTAAAACACCATGTTAATTGTCATTATCGCTCTAAGGGAAATTAGTTTCCACTGTGTCAGTGCTCAAAGCTAAACACCTTCGGATCGATGTTCAAGTTAATTAAATTAATCTAGAGAAAATTATATAGACAAAAAATGAGTGTAAGAAATCCCCATAAAAATAATAGATTCAAAATGAATTCTCATGTGAAATTATCTCGAGCAAAGTCAGTGAAAATCTCCCTTCCATTGTCGCCCACATTTTAGGTATTGGAAGAACGAATTTATCACATAGAATACGTGCCAGAGTGTCCTGAACCGTACTATCAGCCAACAGGGAAGGAATTACAGCCACGACCAGTCGGAGAAGAGAATGGAATAGTGATTTATAATTATAATCCTGTCAGTGCCGTTAATTATGTAAGTATAACCTTCAAAGATTTCTCTGGGAAAAGACATAAAAGCTTCCTAATTCAAGGCATTTTTTGGCTTTTCCTCAAAGTCTAATTGCTATGGCTATAACCCTCTCTTCTCTCCCTAATATATAAATAGTGAAAAAGTGTCATCTATGGCTTTTAAATTAATAAACTCATTTCAGTGACAAGTCGCCGATAAACAGTATAGATAAAGTGTTGCCGTATGTGGAATGAATTAACATCTTACGAAAATTTAATGCTCTTGGCAATGTCTCTTGGAATTTTTCAATTACATATCGTAAAAGAATTGCCATAATTTCAATCCGCCAAAATGTCGCTCAAGTGAAACTATTCGATCAGCAACAATTAAAGCGGTTGTAAAATCTTCACTTAATATCACAGTGTTGACATGCAAGAGGAAATTATTAAATTTAAAGCATTATTTCAAGGGGAGAGGGAAATGTTGTTCATTTTGAAAGACCTTAAAATCTTATATTTTTGAATATTCGACTCGGGCTCAAAATTCAACGTGCTGTAGTTGAGATCAAGACTTTTCAAACAGTCCCTTATATTAGCCCTTAGTTTCACCCGGAATCTAGCTATTAGAATTAAGTTTCTTATCTTAAAACTTGTTATAAGGTATAGAAAAGAAATTTCCAAATCTTTAAAAGCACTTTAGATCTTTATAAAAATGTTTCTTTTATTTTTCTTTAAGTTTATCCTTTAGTTCGCTGAACAAATTTTTTATCAAGCTTTTGTAATCAGTTTTAATAAAAAATAAAATGATGCAATTTGCAAGTATAAACAATTTTATTAAATCCCGGAAATCGTATCATCCTTTATTTATGATAAAATTTCCGACAAACTAAACTAAATTATCAAATCCCATCTATTTTTAATTTTGTAATTGGAACGCGTTTGTCATCAATATTTATTATGCAAAAAATATTTTACGTGTTGAACATGAATTTAGTATATCGATACATCAATTTTGTATCACAAAAACCCGTGTTTAAAATTTGATAACCACAGAAATGAGTTTATCCAATAACATGAGCATTTGTTAAGCCAACCGAAAGAAATAATAATTAATTTACCACAGATTTTGTGCCGTCATCATCATCATTTGTGCAGTGTGCTCTGCAGGTTGCCTGTTTGTATATCTTTTGCTTCATGACAAAAATATGTTATTGACACAGAGAAATAATGCAATTTTTGCCATAACAATTTCCGTCTGCAAAAATATTCCTCTTTTTCTCCTCGTTCTTTATGATGCATTCCCAGACAATACCTAACAAGCAATTAAAAGTTTAATTGCTTAACTGCATTTTTTGGGGTGGGTGAAAGAATTTTTCATTTCTTCTACATAACAACCTAGTGAAAATTCTTGTCTTGCATATTTTCCATTTAACCCAACATGACATACAGTGCAGGAAATATGAGAAGAAAACATGAATTGCATAAAAAACACATAGAGATAGATGTATGTCATTGCCAAGTGTGACAATTCATTGCCAGACACACAATAGGTGTATATGAGAAGTCTTCATGCTATAAACATTTGTCTTTTTGCAAATGCATTTGCCAAATCGTGCCGATTAATTGAGCTTCTTCCTTTTTCCCGCTTCGTGAGAACATTTTGTGTTTTTAGTTAAAATTGTTGTTAATTTAAGTGTGACAAAATTAGATTTTACACGTGTTTTCTCGAGTGTTTTGTTTTTTGACAAATTTTTTAAATATGGTTCTATTATTATACATATACACGTTTTTTAAAGTAAACTCATAGTAAAAGAAGACATAAGATTCTCATAGAAATTTCTTCCTTCTCTTTCCCTTTTCTATACAAACAAAAAATCTCCTTTCAAATCGATCATTTTGAAAACAATAAAACCACCCATATAAATCGACAATGATAGACAAATAGAGACAGTGATTCAGATTCTGACGACGATGATAGTTCAGCGACCGAGATAAATTACTCTTCAACACCGGAATCTGATGATATAAAGAGGAAAACACCGGATACAGATGCAACAGATTCCGATGAGAGTGGAGATGGCAATTGCAATGATGATGATGACGATGATTGTGACGACACGAGTATAAAATGCAAAAGTTTAAAATTAGATAGTGCACAAGTTAATAATTCAGACACCACGACATGTTGCAACGATCTTACGAGCAATCTTCCACAGTTCAGTCGTTCCAGTGTGGGTGGATCAAAATATTTACTCAATGCCCATCCGAATCCGCCCGAAATTGAAGATTTAGTGTTCGAATCGCGCTTCGAATCGGGAAATTTAGCAAAGGCTGTGAAAATAACATCAGGATACTATGAACTCTACTTAAGACCCGATATGTATACCAATCGTCACACACAATGGTTCTACTTTCGCGTCATGAATACACGGAAAAAAATTAACTACAGGTTAGATAAAGGCATCAAGCCTAGAGGCATTTGACTGGAAGCTTTTGTAAAATAATATTTTAATTTTAATTCTTTAAATTTTACAGAAATTATCTATTGTTCAAAAGAAGTTCTTCAGAAATTTATTAAAATTTTTCAGAGCTTTCACCGGAGCTTATAAAATACTTAAATTACAAAAGTTATAGATTATTTTTAGGACACTTTTTGGAAACACTAGAATTTCATTAGTAAACTTATTCGGTTGTATAGTTCAATAATCCGATTTTCCAATGAGCGGAACTCAGCCAAATTACAATCTTATTAGACTGGAAAAGCTTCTGATTCAGCTGAATTTTTTCGCTCTTGTTACTTAATTTTCTGGAAATTCCTTTTCGAGAAGTGTTTTTTTTAATGTTTTTTGCTGAGAAATTTGATTAAAGTGCAATCATCTCTAAAAGAGTTGATTGAAAAAACGGTTACCGTGTTCAGGTACCTTTATTCAAAGTTCTTATCCGACTTTCAAACTTTCAAGCTTAGAGAATTTACAAATAAATTGCAAACACTTGACACACTTTCCAAGAGCTTGAGGTAATTTCTCAGGTTCAGCAAATTATTAAGAGATTCTGGAGAAATTCATGAGCTTCGAGGTAAAATCGCTGAGCATTAAAAATGATTTTTTATAGTTCCTCATAAAATTTCAGAGCTTCTAAAATACTCTTTCAAAGCTCTTCCTCCTTAAAAGTTTCTATTTCAAATATATAACAGTTGATATCCTCGATATTCTGCTTATTCGCTCAACTTAATGACCCAGATTCGCTCAGTCAAGTGCCTCTTGACATCAAGTTTTAACATTTCCCAAGAGACAAGAAAATATGCACACAGAATGGTATAAAATCAACCCCCATTTCCCACACGCAGGTTCTCCATTGTCAATTTAGTAAAATCGGACAGCCTCTACAACGAAGGAATGCGTCCGCTCATGTACTCATCCATTGAAGCCAATACATCTCTCATCGGTTGGCGGAGATGTGGAGAAAATATCACATACTTTCGCAATGATGACACATTGTAAGTCCTCCCAGAAGATGACACACAGAATTTTCTATATAATCTCATAAATCAATCCCTCCTGCCCCTTTCAGTCCCCTCAATGACGATGACGATGAGAATGGCTCCTACACCCTCACATTCAACATTGAATTTCAACACGACAACGATACAGTTTACTTTGCACACAGCTACCCTTACACCTACAGTGATCTCCAGGACTACCTAATGGCCATTCAGCGTCATCCGGTCAAGTCCAAATACTGCAAACTTCGACTCCTCTGCAGATCTCTAGCGGGCAACAATATCTACTATTTAACAGTCACGGCACCGCAAACGGAAGAGGAGGCAGTAAAAGTGAGTTAAAATCCTGTCATCCAGTAATCGTGTGGCATAATCTCAAGACTTTTGCAAAGAGTCGCGCACTCTTCAACTCACTGAAATTTATTACTCACGTAGGACACTAGAAGTTCATGCTCTGATGAATATTTATTGGGTCACTTGAGGAATTTACTTCACAGCAAATCCTCCCTCCTTGCCGAAGGATTTACTCCTACATTCACTGACAATTTAAATCTAAAGATTTATTATGGGAGAATAAAAGCTAATTCAGATTATTTAGTGAAAACAAAACGACAAGAGATATTGCTAACTTTTTCTCAAAAAAGAAAAGAAGACTTTTTATGACCAAAAACGGTATACATCAAAGTGTTTTTAAGATGAAATTGTGCTTTTCTTTTACAACAAGAGCTTGAAAATTTTTTTTCAAGCTTCTTTAGAATGCTTTTTAAAACGCAAGTGCTTTAAATATGCGAACCAAATCCGTAGAAATCTTTGGAAGTTTTTTATTTACAAATTTTTAAGGAGACCGGATTTTTCTTTGTTAAACGAACTTTTTCATGATGTGCAAATCTTTTGGCCTTTATATAATACATACTAGGAACGGGCAAACAATCGTCGAGATATTTGCATTTTTTCAGATATTTTAAAGCCTTTATTAAAGCAATAGAAAGTGTATTTTCCAAAAGTCCTTCAAAATTAGTGTATCTGGTGTATCTGTTCAAATAATAAAATTTTTGTCTGAATTTTATACCCCCCTATTTTTAATTAAAAAAAAGCCTTTATAAAAAATTAAAAATGTGCCCAATTTATTCACACAATAAATATCCGCATTTTCCACTCTTTAATGGAGGGATATTAAAATGATCCCCAAAAGATAAACCACAAAATTTCAATCATCTAAATGGCCACAAACAATACCAGCAATTTTCCAGTGTATATACTCAACTTGTTGTATAAAGTTAGGGGAAAGCTAACGGATTTATGAAAAGCTCTTTTAATCACTTTTATTTCGCGTATAGCTGCTATTCCGCATATTAAACATGCTTTTGCATAATCACTCACAGACTCAGCTTTTTGTATTATTTGTATTTATATATTTTTCTCTCTGTAACAATGGGAAATGGGATTTAGCACGATTTTATAAAGTTTCGCGAACTTTTAGTGTGAAATCCGTGAAATCAAAATTACTTAGAAAAACTTCATGTTACTTTGCGTGACATTAGAAGGAGAACAGAAAAATGTATTGATCTTTATATTTCTTTTCCTTTCTTTTGCAAGCAAAAGAAGAGGGCAGTTGTAGTGTCTGCCAGAGTTCATCCCGGTGAAACACCTTCATCATGGATGATGAAAGGATTAATGGACTTTATTACTGGTGATTCATATGTGGCCAAGAGACTTCGTCACAAGTTCATCTTCAAATTGATACCAATGCTCAATCCTGACGGGGTAATTGTGGGCAATACGAGGAGCTCCCTCACGGGGAAGGACTTAAATCGTCAATATCGGACAGTTATAAGGGAAACATATCCGTCAATTTGGTACACCAAAGCAATGATTAAAAGACTGATGGACGACTGTGGTGTCGTCATGTACTGCGACATGCACGCTCATTCACGAAAACACAATGTATTCATCTATGGTTGCGAAAATAAGCGACAGCCCGAGAAGAAACTGTCCGAGCAGGTGTTTCCACTCATGCTACACAAGAATGTGGCCGATAAATTTTCCTTCGAGAGCTGCAAGTTCAAGATACAGAAGAACAAAGAGGGGACCGGGAGGATTGTTGTGTGGATGTTGGGTGTTACAAATAGCTACACCATTGAGGCATCATTTGGCGGTACAACACTGGGAAGCCGCAATGGAACACACTTCAATACCATGGTGAATATTTTCACTTGCTACAAATCATTTTCCATGCCAAGAGGGAAATAAAAACTGTCGAAAATTTTGATAAAAAGTGTAAAAAATAATCGTAAATTATACCGAATATAAGCCAATATTTGGAATATTTTACGAAAATTTATTTAAAAATTGAATATTTTCAATTCAATTATTTCTTTTCACTTTAAAATAAAATGTTATTTAATTTTGGATTTTTGAATTACTCACGTATAATATTTAACACCGAATTTTCAGTTTTTTGTGCAAATAATAAAAAATTAAAAAGTATTTCGCGAATATTGAATACAAATTTGAATATTTCTAACTTTTCTAAAAAGCAAACATATTTTGCGAGTTATTTCCCCCTTGTTTTAAAGACATTCTACCATTTAATATAAATTCATGTGAATATATTTCCAGGATTACGAACAACTGGGTAGAGCCTTCTGTGAGACGCTTATGGACTATTACGACGAGAATCCATTGAAAGTAAATAGGCGCAAGAGATTAATGTTGAGATTGAAGAAGATTAGACGATTAGAGCGTAGATTGAGAAAGGCTAAGAAAGCACAAAAATTGGAGGAACGTCTCCTGAAGAATGCGGAAATGCATAAAGCACTTTAATTACTTTTTGCTATTTTGCCAAATATCTTTTTTTTTAATAATAATTTCACACGTCTCTATATTTTGCATCGTCATTTATTATGTGTAGCGCAATTTAAGAAGAAAACTTCAATTTTCTGAGTTAATGTAATTAATGTTTGCATCGTGACTCGTTTTACCTTCACTATCTTTTTTTTCTCTTTTCTTATTTCTGTTGCAAAGAAAAGGAAAATTATATTTGAGAAACTCTTCTGGCACTCTGTACCTGAAATGAAATTATACTATTTTTTTTCTTCTGTTGGAACATTAAATATTCTTTTTGCACGATTATCTTTTCTTTCATTTTCGCACCCCCACCCGTTTTCATTCCTAAGAAGAGAATTTTTCCACATTTTATTTCTCCCATTTGTTTACCTGAGACAAATGTGACTCTTTCAGGAGAGACTCCGCATGAAAATCCTCAATCGACTGTCCAAGGAAGGTTCAAGCGCTGATGAACCGCTGAATATTCCGTTATCTGACTACTCTAGGTAAATGTAGCGTCAATTTAGAGACACGGTCGTGAGAATTTAATTAATTGGGGTCTCTTTCTCTGTGATCAACAGCGATGAGGGTGATACAAGTTCTGATAGTTCGGAAAATGAAGCCAACAAAAGTATTTACGAGGGACCTTGCTGCCAACCACTGAAGGTGCCACCCTCATCTCCGGTCATGCCATCCAAATTAAAGTGCAATAAGAAGGTACATAAACACTGATTTGTTGGCACATTTCTTGGAAATCATTTGCTATATTTAAAATTTTCTTTTCTTTTAATTTTCTCTCTCTCGCCATATAGAACCTTTGTCACTACTATTTTCCACCACAGTCAAGTTACTTTAGCACACACATCGTTAAATAACAGTTCGTGCGATTTTTTGGAAACCCTTTTACAAGAGAACATTGAGAGAATTTCTTGGAAAAATTGAACAGTTTATAGCTTACAAGAATACTTCTTAGAAATATTCAAATTAACTCAAACGAGCGCCTTTTTATTATTGATTTTTTTTTTATATATTATTGATTTTTTTTAGTTATCCAGCTTCTTCTTAAGATTACGAGAGCATTTCAATTGTCAGGCGAGCGTAATAATATAGTAAAAGCGAGCGCTTTTCATATCTAGATGGTCTAGATGGGCGCTTTTTTACCGTGGTTCAAGAATAGACCGGCGTTTTGATTTTGTTAAATTAAGATATTTTATTGATACATATAATATAATATAGATATACGCGATATCTTTATGAATAAATAGGCGCTTTTGTGTTCAAATAAGCGCCTTTTCATAACTAAGCTTTATAGAGTAAGACCGCGTAACTTTTGGGTCTAATTCACGTTCTTTTATATTAAGATTTGCGCTTTTTATATATAGTCAGTCAGGCGTATATTGACAGAGCAAACGCATTTTAATGAAAATGTGCGCCTTTTTATGATAAATAAGTTGTTAAATATCAAATTTCATATGATTTCTAGAGTTCAATAAACTTTTTATGCCCTTCTTCTTTTATCGCAAAGAGAAAAACTTTTTCTATCGAATATTAGCTTTACTTTAAGTTACAAAAAAAAATCTTCTAAAAAAACGCCCATTTCTGGATAAAATGGTTGCGAAACTATTCATCCTGTTTTGTATAGTAAATCTTCATGAAAGGTTCTCCAAAGTCCTTAAGATTTTTTTATACCGAAAGTTTCCAGGATAAATAAATCCAAAAATGAATTTTACAGTTCAGAAAATCCAAATTGAAACGTCCAGTGACACTCAAGAAATCTCACAAGTTCCCCTCAAGACCCATCATGGACATTCCAACAACAGATCCTGGCCTCGATCTCTGCTACTCAACCTCAGATGAGGACTACGAAACGGACGGAGATGTCTTCGGACGTGGATACAAGGGGAGGCTGATGAGAAAGTCTCCCCAACTTATTGCCGACACGAACGTTCTTATGCCACCTGAACTGATAATAACATCATCTAAAGTGAGTATCCTAATGCCAAGAAACTGAGATATTTTAAGCTCTCAAAGCCAAATCCTCATGAAAATTTTTCATTGATGCAGAAAACCGATGATGAGCTTGGAGATAAGTCGTCAAAAGTACATGAAGGCGCAGCACAATCAATATCGGAATTTCCCCCAATAAACATCAGCAAACGTGCTAAATCTTGGCATAGTTTTAATCGCTGCATGGCCACATTAAAAATCACAAATTCCACCCAAGATGCCATCAGTTACGACGCAGCGGACAATCTTCAGCTGAAGCTGTCGCTCAAGAAGCAAATCTGGGCGGGAGCTTGGCCGGGAAAGAACGGAATGGATCGATCCAGGCCACTGTCCTGGGGTGTTTCATCACTGGCCACCAAGAAAGCGCCCAGTAATCACCACCGAACCCACGATTACGACAGTGAGAGCCTATTGACGGCGTGCTCGCAGAAATTGGCCGCCTGGCAGGAGACAGAACGACAGAATGCCGCAGCCATTGTGGCTGATAAGAAAACTCCAAGGAAGCAGGCGACAGTGAGTGGAACTGTGGCTCAGGCGAAGAGTCTGCACGAGAAAGTGGGCAAGAATAGGCGGAATACAGCCTTCGTGACGCCAACAAAGTGTCTGCCAGAGGAGCAAGGCAAGAGCAAGCGAAAGCCCAAGTATGTAAAGAATTCACTTTCTCATCAATGCCCTTGGCCAAGGCAATGTTGTTGATTTTCACGTTATTTCACAAGATCTTGAGGTGAATCATTGAATTTAGAAGCTTTTGTAGTTTTTTGAGAAGTTCCTTGCAAAGTTTCGATATTTTGAAAAACAAAGCAGAAGCAAATACGTCGTAAAATTATCATAAAACATCTTAAGATGTAGTTGGTGTAATTGTGATATCTTCCAGATTCACAGATAATTTATAATCAGGTAAAAACGTAAAACTTTGTTATTCGTGAAAATTTTCTATGATTTTGAAAATTAGGTATTCGTGGATGAAAGCTTAGTTATGTAGTTCTCTGAAAATTTATTTCAAGGCTACAAAAGTAATTAACTTAAAGTGTTTTATTTGCTTCATTAAAACTTCTGATAAACAGAACTTATTCCTCGCCTGATTTGGATGCGACTGGCACTTTTAAGAATGTTATTTCATCCCAAGAACTCTTTCAATTAAATTTTTACGTAGATCATCATTAATGATGCTAATGTCGTTTATTTTTTGTATATCCCATAACATTCAATTAAAATTTTTAGGACTTGGTTTGATTTTTTCCTAAAAAACAATAAAGTCAACTAAAAGTTGACTTTGCATTTCTGATCGATTAGAACTATTTCTTGACGCTTTGGGAGATTTATCGATAAATCAATAAATATTTATGTAAGATATCACGGATTTAGAATAGATATTAATAGTGTTTAGAACTTTAATGTTCAATATGTTAAAGTTTGCAAAACAAAATGAAAGTTTTGTTAATTCTGTGTTTGGTGTTGGAAAGCAAATCACATCCACTATCTTTATTTCCTACTGATCTGAAATTATTTTTTGCTCACCCATAAATTAAGTTCACCCATCTTCGTTCTTTGCCTTTGAACCAATCTCTTAAATTAAGAGATGGCCAAATTACCTAAAATTGTCTCATGAAAAACTGCTCCCTAATACAAATTTACTTTTCAGGAACACATTAACGAAAATAGTGAAGGCGACGGATTTCTTCACTCACCTGGCCAAGTCGTCAAAGAGCGCAAAAAGCCGCGATGTGCCAACCTCAGCACTTTTGGCGCCACAGACTCTCGTATCAGCTCTCGTGCCCAATCCCTTGGCTGGCAAGCCAAAGTCGCCAAATAAGTTCCGGACTGGAGCGATTGTCGTCACGGCTGTGCAGCCGGGCAAGAAGTCTAAGAAGATGCGTCCGGCTCGTCACAAGCACCACGAATCCTCCGGGAGTGACTCTGAAAATGCCAAGTCATTCGTCAGGAAGGTGCGAACGAAGATTAAGCGGAAAAAGAGCAAAGGTAGCAAGCAATAGGCACTTAGAATTGTACATGAATCCCCCTGAAATACAAGTTTTTATGCGAAAATCTTGAGATAAGAGCCCCTTGTCTGGGGATAGTTACGTTTTTTCCTTGGTGAATTTTCACCGCTTTAGCGCATCGCAATTAACACGACAACAAATGAGAATGACTCGTTAACAGATGCTGGTCACCGTGAGCACCGGCTCAGTGGTGTTTAATTGAGTTTTGAGGTGGAAATAAGTGAAATAATTTGAGGAGAAAAGTGACGAAAATCACGAAGAAAATAAAACACACTTTGACAGCTGTTCTGATTTTGCACAGCCAACAGAGCCATCTAGTAGTTGAGCAAAGAAAAGTGGGTGAATAGCATTGGTGGAGGAAATCGCGCTAAAAAATGTATAACAGTCCAAGAATTTGAACAGAATTACTTCTAACTGCCAACGCCATGTGATATTCTCAAATGGATGCAATTCCTTAGATTTTTTTATAGAGGAAATAAAACAGGCTCCATAAACTCACTATAAGCTTATTTTATGAGGCAATTGTGGTTTGGCTGAAAGACTACAGAGATTTCGCAAATCACTTTTGCACAGCAAAAATTGCAAATTGTGTCAAAAGGTGCACAAAGAAAATTTGCAACCGGAAAAACAAGATTGTCAGTGAGAAAACTGCGCTCAATAAGCCAAAAAAGTAATTCCAATAGGAACTTATATCAAAAGAAATGACTGGAAACCTTTGAAGTCACTATTTTTAGTCACCCTTCCCTCAAAAACGCATAACATTCCAAAAAAAAATGTCTTTGCTAGGGGCGTCTAAAGTTGTTTAATGGGATTTTGTTGCGGCAATGTTGTGGAAAAATTGTGGTAATCTTCATCAAATAAAAAGAATTAATACACTTTGACAAGGAAATGCAGTTTCCTTCCCATGTGATTTCCTCTTTCTTTGCCTCATCTCGAAATCTCTTAAATATCTAAAATTATCAAAGTCATAACTCTTGTTTCCACTTATGAAAATTACAGATGTTAAACGATAAAACGCCCCTAAAGATAATTTATCGGATAAACAGAAAGGCAAACTTCAAAAGTAAGTTATATATTCTTCATTACCTTCAACCACTGGAATTCAATAATGGCAAAAATACATAATTTCATGTACAATAATTCACATAATCTTCTCTATTAATAGATCAACAGAGAAATAATTTCTCACAAGCCACAAAAAATGCACTGAGATATTAATAGTCTCAATTGTGTTTTCACTTTGCGAAAAAAAAACTTATGAGTATTCTAGGTGTGTGTAATTCGTGAATATGAGACACTAATTGAGCCATATACAAGAATCACTTAAAGCACTTTTATTCTTTCAGCAAATGACCTTTCAGGTGAGTTTCCCCCGAAAGTGTTGCAATAAAGATATTTGTCCTATTTTTCCTGCTATCATCCTTATGGGCTCCGCGCGCGCAAAAAGTCAACACAAAGCAAATAACACACAAATAGTTATAGCCATTTCTCCCACACGCAAAAAACACCGAGAGAGAGAGACTCCAAGTTTTTAGAACGAATTTTGATTTCAGTCTTGCTGAATTCGTCCGAAATATACAAATTGTATTGACTGTCTGGGAGCCGCACAAGCTCTAGCTCTACCAGTCTGTATCCGACTCTAGTGAAAGTCACCCAGGATACGCAACACTCACGCATCATGTTCTAGTCCCCATTTCTTCGGCGCTCTTTATCGCTGCGAGGTGTAATTTTTACCGTAGGATGTGAAAGTGGCTTCAGAACTCAAGATAAGGTGCAAGATAAAATCTGTGTGAAAAGTATGAGTGAGGCAGATCCCAATAATGATTTGTTGGAGCAATTGAAACGATTTGATGCTAATGTCTGTGAAAGGGAGACTTTTGCCCAAAAATTTAAACGTTTCAAGACGGCGTTCAATGTGAAAAAAACCCTCAGTCATATCGGATTATTAGTATCACTCGCCATTTATTGTGGAGTTGGCGGAATTGTGAGTATTATGTGAAACCTGAATTTGGGTTAGAGCTTCTGAGGTTACTGAAGATGTGATTTTTACGTAAACCATTTAAAAATTGATAAAGAAAGATTGTGAGATCAATAGTTATAGATATATATAATAGAAAATAGAACAAAATAAATCAGGTTTTCCTTAGGAAGATTTCAACTAAATTGGACGGATAAATTGCAATTTTGAAAATGTTTAATAGCGTTTAACGAAATATTAAATTCAAAATTTTGCAGAATGATTAAAGTAACGTTAATGGCGTTAATGGAGTGTTTTTGGCGTATTAGTGATTAATGGAACATTAACGAAATCACTTACTTAGAGAGGAATATTTAACGCAGCGTTGAACGGATTTTTAAGCCTCCTTTACCCGTTTAACGGACAGTTTTACATAATGTTTAACGGAAAATTTAATGGAATTAAAACAACGATTTGGTTAGCATTATTTTGGCTCCACTTTATAGAGAAATAAATAAAATAACTAAAAACGCAATGTTTAAACCACTTTTTTGTTTTACTTGATTACACTATCTGTTGATTCTTGAGATATTATCTCATCTAACCAGAATACTTATAGGAAAACTTGGACAACACATTCCTGAACATCTCACACACTCTTTCCCCGCGCAGTAATTATAGAAAGTTGTCAGAGCACTCAACTTCTTGCAAATACTTTTGTGTCTCGTAAGAATCACTAAATTGTTGCACTATAAATAGGCATTATTGCGAGACATTCTCTGGTGATGATCCAGGTTCATAAAATCCACCTCATGAGAGCACGTGAGCAATTTAAGGCAATTAATAATCTTGGGGGACACACCTTTAGTCCAGACGGAAAATGCGCGTGAAAAGTGCATTTTCCACGCAATCTCACTCTCCATGCGAGTGATCAGTGATTTTCTACAATTTAACTAAATGAATTTACCGCATTGGTGTTTGCTGAAACGGGTGTATTGACAAAACAGATTGTGATGAATTGAATAAACATCGAGTGTAATTTAATCCTTTATTGATGTATGGGGATCGGATATTTATTTTTCGCCACCTCTTACAGCTATCAATTTGACTTAAACACCATGAAATTAAATCGGCAATTGGGGCCATCGTCTGGCAATTGGGTGGAGGAGCAAACCACATGCGGGAAACTCAAGAAGTGTTAAGAGTAATAGAGTGATTAAGTGATACATTAAGTATCCAGAGACTTCGTAAGTAATCTCTCGCATGGCTTGAGGTGCCCAGAATAGATTTCGATACAAATTCTTAACTGTGATCGCACTATAAGTCACGGGGTTCATGAGTGGTCGCGATGAGTAAGCTTTAAGAAAATCCAATAGCTCTGTATTGTGTTTCTTCATCAATTTTCCGTTCACTTTTTTAAACCATTGAAACCATTTCTTTTCTCCGTTTTATTTGCTGCTTTTTTCCCAAATGCTTAGCAGTGGCTCACAGTGGGATCAGCGCAGTGTCATATTCTTGTGAAAACACCAAAAAATCCCTCTCAATTTCTATAAATACAGCATCACTAAAATACACTCGACGAATTGTCTCTTTCTCACCAAAAATATCGAAAATTTCTTCATAGCTTTGTTACAAAAAAAATCTCTATATGCATATTTCCAAGGAGGACACACTGTGGAGGCGGTGTACGGAAAATATTGAGAAAACACTCTTTAATGACCATTTAATCGCCTGGATGACTGGCTTTAGACTTCTGGCACGCAGATAATTTTTTTCTACAATCTCGATAATTTATAACTTGTACCATGATTTTTATAGCCATCCAAAATTCTATGGAAAATTTATAGGTTTATTCATTTTTCCCACAATATACTTGTTTATTTTTCTTCAATGAAATTTTGCCGACACGACTTCCTTGCCATCTTCCCTTTTCTGTTACCCAAGAGACATCGATTCACCCATTATTGACAAAATTCCCATCACGCATTCAATTAACAAGGCGAGACAATCAATGAATTGGAAGATAGAAGAGTGACATGCTTGAAACTTCGTTGTCAACAGTATAGCACTTAGCTATTTGCATAATTTTATTGTGAGGAGATTGAAAGGGTGTAGCAAATCATTCTTATCAAATTATTGCATCATTTAGAATCATGGGATGTAATCGATGTAATAAAAGTCGTCAAAAGCCAAGAAATTGTATTATTGGAAAACAATAACCGCCTTCCATAAAATTTTGAATAATAAATTATCCAACAGTTTTTAAACGCCTCTGATGGGGTGCTATATTACACAATAGGCGCTTTTTTTGTCTTTTAATTTTTACGGTCCCAGCTATCAAGCCACAAGGCCCTACAATAGGCGCTTTATGGAAGCTTCTAAGTCTACTAATTCTTAAAAAAAAATACCTTCTACTGGGCTTTGTAAAACACTTTAATTCACTCAAAAATTATTACATTCTCACGAAAATTACTAATAAAAATTAGCGCTTGGGTACTAAATTAAATGTTATTTAGGCGCCTTTAAGGCCTTTAAAAACCCTTTAAACGTAAAAACGCCTGAATAGCAAACTTAAAAGTGATTTTTTAAAGCGCTATAAAAGCAATAAAAATATTATCTAAGTAATTTAAGAAAACTTGTCATATCTCCTTCATAATTAATTGATATTGGGAATTATGTGAAATTTCTCATTCAATCAGATTAATGGTTTTCTATTTGAAGACATAAATTTTCCTCTCCGAAATATTTGCACAGTGTTTTTCCTCTTTTTCTTGAATTGCTCTCACGAAATTTCCCATCGATTTCCA